>JADRCD010212249.1:60996-78753 GCA_019843815.1 Montemys delectorum | reverse complement strand
CAATTTTGGAGAAGGTACCATGAGGTGCTGAGAAGAAGGTACATCCTTTTGTTTTAGGATAAAAAGTTCTATAGATATCTGTTAGATCCATCTGTTTCATAACTTCCGTTAGTCTCACTGTGTCCTTGTTTAATTTCTGTTTCCATGATCTGTCCATTGCACAGAGTAGGGTGTTGAAATCACCCACTACTATTGTGTGCGTTGTAATGTGTGCTTTGAGCTTTAGTAAAGTTTCTTTTATGAATGTAGATGCCCTTGCATTTGGAGCATAGAGGTTCAGAATTGAGAGTTCATCTTGGTAGATCATACCTTTGATGAATATAAAGTGTCCCTCTTTATCTTTTTTGATCACTTTAGGGTGAAAGTCGATTTTATTCAATATTAGAATGGCTACTCCAGCTTTTTTTTATTGGGACCATTGGCTTCGAGAATTGTTTTCCAGCCTTTTATTCTGAGGTAGTGTCTGTCTTTGTCACTGAGGTGGGTTTCCTGTATGCAGCAAAATGTTGGGTCCTGTTTACATACCCAATCTGATAGTCTATGTCTTTTTATTGGTGAATTGAGTCCATTGATGTTGATAGATATTAAGGAAAAGTAATTGTTGCTTCCTGTTACTTTTGTAGTTAGAGCTGGCATTCCGTTCATGTCTCTGTCTTCTTTTAGTTTTGTTGGAAGATTACATTTTTGCTTTTTCAGGGATGTAGTTCCCCTCCTTGTGTTGGGGTTTTTTATTTAATACCCTTTGAAGGGCTGGATTTGTGGAAACATATTGTGTGAATTTGGTTTTGTCATGGAATACTTTGGTTTCTCCATCTATGGTGATTGAGAGTTTTGCTGGGTATAGTAGTCTAGGCTGGCATTTGTATTCTCTTAGGGTCTGCATGACATCTGCCCAGGATCTTCTAGCTTTCATAGTATTCTGGTGAGAAGTCTTGTGTAATTCTGATAGGCCTGCCTTTATATGTTACTTGACCTTTTTTCCCTTACTGCTTTTAGTATTCTTTCTTTGTTTTGTGCATTTGGTGTTTTGACTATTATGTGGTGGGAAGAATTTCTTTTCTGGTCCAGTCTGTTTGGAGTTCTGTAGGCTTCTTGTATGTTCATGGGCAACTCTTTCTTTAGGTTAGGGAAGTTTTCTTCTATAATTTTGTTGAAGATATTTACTGGCCCTTTAATTTGGAGGTCTTTACTCTCTTCTCTACCTATTATCCTTAGGTTTGGTCTTCTCATTGTGTCCTGGATTTCCTGGATGTTTTGGGTTAGGGTCTTTTTGCATTTTGCATTTTCTTTGATTGTTCTGTCAATGTTGTTCATGTTATTTTCTGCCCCTGAGATTCTCTCTTCTCTTGTATTCTCTTGTATTCTGTTGGTGATGCTTACATCTATGTTTCCTGACTTTTTTCCTAAGATTTCTAACTCCAGGATTGTCTCCTTTTGTGATTTCTTTATTGTTTCTACTTCCAGTTTTAGGTCCTGAATGGTTTTATTCAGATCCTTCACCTGTTTGTTTGTGTTTTCCTGCAATTCCTTAAGGGATTTTTGGGTTTGCTCTTTAAGGGCTTCTATTTGTTTACTTGTGATCTCCTGTAATTCTTTATGGAATTTTTTTGTTTCCTCTTTAAGGGCTTGTACCTCTTTATCTGTTTTCTCCTGTATTTCTTTAAGGGAGTGATTGATGTCCTTCTTAAGTTCCTCTATCAGCATTGTGAGATGAGTTTTTAGATCGAAATCTTGCTTTTCTGGTGTTTTGGGATATCCAGGGCGTGCTGAGGTGGGAGTACTAGGTTCTGGTGAAACCAAGCAATCTTTGTTTCTGTTGGTAGGGTTCTTGCATTTGCCTTTCGCCATCTCTTGATCTCTGGTGTTAGAAGTTCTTGGTGTCTTAGAGCTTGACCTTTCCTTGCTGCCCTGCAACTCCCCTTCCACTCCTGAGACCTGTGCCTCCCAGCTGGCCCTGCCTGAGTCCTTGGGCTGAAGCTTGTCCTGGAGGGAAGCCCTCCCCTAGCAGGGAGGGGGCAGAGATGGTCACTGATCCAGCTCTGTCACTTGGAAGCTGAGAGGTTCCTGTCCCTGCAGTTCTGAGACTCCCCTGCACTTCCTGAGGCCAATGCCTCCTGGCTGGTCCCACCTGATTCCTGAGCCTGAAGCCTGCCCTGGAGGGAAGCTTTCTCCTAGCAGGGAGGGGGCAGAGATGTTCACTGATCCAGCTCTGTCACTTGGAAGCTGAGAGGTTCCTGTCCCTGCAGTTCTGAGACTCCCCTGTACTTCCTGAGGCCTATGCCTCCCAGCTGGTCCCGCCTGATTCCTGGGGCTGAAGCCCGCTCAGAATGCAGTTCTTCTACCTTCTACCCATACAATTTCATGCTCTTTGACTTGTTCACTCTCAATAAAAGAACACACACACACACACACACACACACACACACACACACACGAAACAATGAGTCTAATCTATATTAGCCAACTACTCCTGGGCATGGAGCCTACCCTGGAGAATGGCTGATATACATAGTGCTACTCACAGCAAAAAACTCATTTTCATTTGCCCAGCGTGTATTCATACAAAATGAGTTCTTGGCTAGTGATAGCAGTTTGTACCCACTTTCCTCCTTTGTGTTGGCATTTTGTCTGGTTTGAACCTGTGTGAGTCCTATACATGCTGTCACATTCTGTGACAACATATGTGTATCAGTGCCTTTGTGTATGGATGACACCGATTCCATAGTCATCTACCATTTATGCCACTTGTAATCTTTCTACTTCCCCTTCTTAAATCTCTGAGCCTTGAGGGAAGAGTGGTGAAAAGATCTCATTTAGGACTCAGTACTCCAAACTCTCTCACTTTATGTACATTACTCAGTCACGGATCATTGTGTTTCTTACCATGTACTCTAAAGAGATTCTCTGGAGGTGGTTGAATGACTCATTGGTGTATGTGTCCATTATTAGGCGTCAGTTTATTGATATGGCTCTTTTTTATAGGAGAATAATGATAATAGGATTTTTCCTAGAGCCTATGACCTATCTAGTCTCTGGATTTTAGACACCTTAGCAAGTTCAGGTGTAGGGTGCATCACATGGAGTGGGTCTTAAATATAATGAAAAAGTGGTTGGCTACTCATAAGACTTTGTGTCAATCTCCAGCACATCTTGCAGGCAGCTCTCTGTGGTAGTTCACTGGTTTACAGATGGGTCATATTGATGATTATGTCTTGTCCCAGTAGCCTACAATGTACCATGCTATTCAGTAAGGGTGAAGCCTCTAGACTGGCACCAGCTTGATTTCTCTGTGCCTGACAACAAAAGCAGTGTCCAAGGAAAATGGTCTTGCTGCAGGATCTAGAGGATAATTAATAGCCTTGACAACAGCATGTGCTATTTGTTTTGTGGGAGAGAGTTGTCTGTCAGACCCCTTTATCCAAGAACTCAGCAAACTGTGACTCATTTCTGGCAGAGTTTCTGTAGGCTTCACTTGGCAGCATGAGATCACTAATTTGGGCATTTTCCTCCAATATATGGTAACTTAATTTAAATTCCTTATACAAGCACAATTAGACTACCTTTAAAGTAATAGGTCTTCAAAGTCTTTTATACTGGTCTTCTCTCAGATGGCTCACCTTCATGGAATACCCTTGTTTTACTTCAAGAAGCTTGCATGTTGGTAATGCTCACTAAGCATGAATTATTACACAGAAGGCTCATTTGTTGAATGGATTGTCAAGCAAAACCTCAAATGTGATGGCATTCTATAAGGTAAGACATTGAAGCTTGATTGGTTTAATACTAAAAGAAAACAGAATCACTAAGGAATCTCATGACTCACTGAGACCAAGTAAATCACTATCCAAAGAAGCTTAAGAGTCTCAGGAGCGTCAGACAGGAGGCTCCAAGGTGACTCTTCTGCTCAAGTGCACCAGACAGGAAACTTCGTGGTGACTCTTCAGCTCCACAAGCACCAGACAGGAAGCTCCATGGTGACTCTTAAGCTCTTTAAACAAACATTGATTTCTGCTTTTCATGTATTCTGTTATCTAAAACTATACAGAGAAATATATTCTCCTTCATCCTCTGCTATTTTCAAAATGATTTATTTATTGCTAACTTACTAAACCCTCAATGACAAAATTCTTGGTTCCGGAAACATCTTAGAATCAGGAGAATTTGAAGACACGGGGGAATTCGGAGACACTGAATACAAATGAGCATTATTGATGGGTTGTATGAGGATGTCTGCCTATAGATTTAGGTGTGGGAAATAAAACTGGTCCATATGCACAAGGATAAACAGAATGTAGTTTATAGGATAGACCTTGGGCTAAGAAATCAGAGTAGCAAAAGACCAATTGATTACAAAGCAAGAACTGTGAAAATTATAAATCTACAAGAATTTACTGATAGAGAAGAAGGAATGGAATTTGATCTATGTTGAGTATACATTTTTAACCATTGATTTCTGACACTTCAAATGTAATGGTAAGTATCTGCACAGACTAGGGTCACTTCAGTCTTGATTCAGTGTTAATCTCTATGAAATCTCCCATTGTTTTTAATGTAGACACTGAATTTGATTACATAAGATAAGCTATTTGGGCTTGATAAGATTTGTACTTACATGATTAGATTATATGATTAGATTCCACTAAATTAGATCTCTTGAGAAGTTATTGCCAAAAATTACCCCAAAGGAGAGGCTAACAAAGAGGTGGAAATACACCATGGAAATACACAATGTCTTAGATTGTTAGAGATTCTAGAACAAAATACCTTACACTTAATAATTTATTAATTAACAATTTTCTCTTCCATGAGGACTGACAAGCTCAAGATTCTGATGCTAGAGTATCTAGATTCTGGTGAAGGCCTCTCTCTACCTCACAGTTGGCACTACTTTGCTGAGTCCTCATAGAAAGGACCATCGAAGTCCCTTAGCATCAGTGATAAATGTATTAACAACATCTATGATGACAAAGTCCTCTTGACCTAATAATAACTGCGAAAAGCCCTCTCTTCCCTTAATAAAGTACTTTGAAGGACAGGATTCAGAACATGAATTTGGAGTAAGATTTGGCTAAAATATACCTGGTGCAAGCAGGAAAGTAGTCCATGTTCTTTGCTTTGATACCAATTCACTGGGTACACATCATAATCTTTTGAAACCTTTGGTATTCATAATTGTGCATCACCTCAGAATTACTGGTATGATCCTGAGAATAGAGATATATAACCTAAGGAAACTATCCTAAATACTCATTTTAGCCTTTCCCCCATTATATGATGACTTAATTTAAATTATACACACAAATGTGCACAATTAGACAGCCTTTAAAGTGGTAGGTCTTTAAACTCTTTTACACTAGTGTTCTCCTAAGTGATGTACCTTCATGGAATGCACCT
Organism: Montemys delectorum; assembly: GCA_019843815.1. Classification (NCBI taxonomy): domain Eukaryota; kingdom Metazoa; phylum Chordata; class Mammalia; order Rodentia; family Muridae; genus Montemys; species Montemys delectorum. Next base: position 73,359 of record JADRCD010212249.1, on the reverse strand, counting down.
AATTTATTTTATCATGATATGTTGGTAGTCCTCACAGCATGAATTATTGTACAGCTTGCTCATTTGTTGAATGAATTGTCAAGCAAAACCTCAATTGTGATGATGTTCTTTAACTTAAAATTTTTAAGGCTGAATAGTTTTTCATGTTTAACTGTTCTGTTATGTGATGGAAAAGCAACAACTGTTTCTATGTTATATATTCTTTTTATATAATTATATAATATATTGACTGAATCTGAAATAAATAAGCACTAACTAATGGCCAAGTTCCCAGTATTAGGAAGCCAATTTCACTAAGAGATTCACTTCCACCACTAGAACTCCTTTGGTGTTTGGAAATCCTGACTGTCTACTTCTCAATACAAAGTCTACCTCTGGCTTTGAGTTCCTATTCAGTCATCTCTGCTTCCTGCCAAGATCCAAACACCCAAAAGACCAGCAGGAAGACACATTTATATGTTAAAAAAAAATAAAGAACAGGAAAGGCTGTAGCCATAAATCTTTTAGAAGAAAATTACCAGTGTTTGCCTGTGGTTTAATTAGTGTCTTTTAACCAGTAGTTTAAGTATGGGCATTGTTGATGTTGGTAGAAACCTGTGTGATGAACTGCAGAATGGCAAACAAGCATACTTGTCTATCTATGGACTTTACATTGTTACAGCTGTTGATCTAAGGATAGATTTTCAGACTGAAAAGGTTTAAATTCATATATAAGACAACAGAGAAGCATCTTAATTTTAAAATACCGTGTTTGGATCTGCACTCTGAGGTAATTATATATTGGTATAACAGAGAATAATAGATTTCACTAAATGATAATGAAGTCACGGGTGAGTTGAGATGTTATTGAATAGATGAAATCATAACTTTTAAATGTTTGAACATCCAGAAATAGAATTTTGAAACACATGTTTTTTTGTAAATCAGAACAAAAAGAATTTTTCTATGACAATGAAAAAAAAAAGAATAAATTTAGCAAAACCCTCACCCTGGATTATGGGATATTTTTCTCTAATTTAATCTTAATAATAACAACATAGGAAACAAGCTGAGATGGCTGATCAAATGCCTGGCACTTAGCATTTCTAAAGAATGGTATGTCTTTTAGTAAGTAATAATGCACACACCATACCAAGTGAATCCCTGCCTTTGTTGTGTGCATATTTGTTTGTCAGAACACTGACAGGTGCTGATGAAATATCACCTTGGTTGCAATGTTTTTTCCTTGGGCTTTTCTTATCATGAAATGTAAAAGAAATGTTGCACACAGTTACGGCTTTGAGAAAGGAATAATTCATTCTTAGAAAATTCTAGGAGACATACTGTTTGGTTTTTATTTCATTATTCATTTTGCAGTTATTATTGTCTTCTCTGAAAGAAAATGTACTATGCTATACCTGGATTTTACTGAGAGAATATGAAGTAAATGACTATATTAAAATGGTTGCTGAAATTTTTGTGATAACTCTACAAATCTACATTTTGATTAATTTTTGTGTGATGAAAAGGATTTTAAGAACATAGTGACAGTGGGAAGATAGGTTTCTTTTTCAGAAGTGATAAACTCTTTTTTAAGAGACAAATAGATCAATGGAAAAGTTGTGTTTCTGCATTTCTCATGGCTGTCAATAAGCAAGGATAAATCAAATAACCCAGTGAAGGAGTCCTTCTGTATTAATTTTCTCTCAAAAATCATCCATTTCCAGCTCGTTTTATTCCTGCTATGCAGTTTACATTCACTTTCTGATTTTAATGTTACCATGTCCTCACATCTGTTCTGTCTTATTTATTTTTTATTAATTAATTTATTTATTTACATCCCAAATACTGTACCTCCTCCCAGTCCCCACTCCCTCAGTAACTCACTAACTTGTATTCAAAAGAGTACCAGACTTAGAACTAACATTTCATATAGGTTAAAAGTGTTTTTGATGTGAGGCACTTTTAATATAATAGGGTTTATTATTGTTGTTGTTATTAATATTAATATTATTATTATTATTATTATTATTATCCTTAAGATGTGGAAAGATTGCAAATTTAGAATGATCCTGAGATACAAAACAACAACACTGCTAAAATTAGCAAAAATAAGAAATTAGTCATTTAGGATTAGAAATTAAATACTGTCTTAATCAGGAACTAAGATACTTGGTGTGGTTGTATATAACATCAGATGGCTTTTGTCATCTCACATAGTATCAGACTCTAATCTTTGCAATTGCATCAATCAATATGTAATTTTTCTTACAACTTGACAAGGTACTGAAAGATTATGGAAACTTAGGTTGTTGAATCTAGTTGAAAAATCCCATGATGTTTGTACTTGGAAATTACATTCTGTCCCTCTGCCCCCAGTCCCTTTGTTGTCTGTCTCTGGATTTTCTTTCTATCTTTTCTTCCCCAATGCTTCCTCTTCCTTCTTACAGCTTCAATGAAGTAAGCAACTACATTCTACTGCTTGTTCTTTACCATGACAGTTGGCCTTCCCATGGCCCAGAAGCAAGGAATACAAGAGACTCTATGCCAAGACTTTTGAAACCTTAAGATAAACTACATCTTATCTCCATGATGTTCATTTTCCTTATGTACTTTACCATCATGATAGTAAGCTGACTAACACATCTTACAAACAGAATGCTGTCCTGACTAATATTTTACACATTTTCCTGTAAACTATAAACAATTTTAAAACCAGAAATAACTTTGAGTTGTGAGTAGTGTGTGTGTGTGTGTGTGTGTGTGTGTGTGTGTGTGTGTGTAGTGTGAATGTATGGATGTAGTACTTGGGGCAGACATTAAGTTAGGCTAAAATGAGAAAAAAAAGTTAGTTCAATCTTCATAGTCCTAATATGTATGCAATGAATTAGAAAGGTGTGATTACTAAAGAATATAGTAATTCTACAAGGATAAGAAATCATTCAAAATTCATTTTTAAATTGCATAGAAGCATAAATTTTCAAAGACTCAATGAACAACAATGAGTATTTCACTTAATGTTGTAGAATAGACAATCACAATGCATTCTGACATGCTTCAAATTTTTTTTATCTCACAAGTATAATAAAATCTCTTGTAGTGAAAATGTTAAAAATCCTGACTAAGGGCTTCTTTCCACCTTAGACCATTTATGTTCCTGGATGAAAAAGATATACACCTTTTATATTTTTAAACAGCCTCAGGCAGCCCAATAGGTAGGCAGCTGTCTACTCCCATGTTGTTGGAATCTACCTTCCTATAGACAATCCCAAATTATTACTATTTACTATGTTTCATCTGGACTGCTCTTAACTCCAATCAGACAACACTTAGGGCCATGCTTTCTTGATCCTTATCACACGATGGATGACTTCCTTACTCCTTCCCTTCTCCTGTAGGTTCTACTCTCCAATGGTGGCTTCTTCCTCCTTATCCTCCTGGTGGTTCTCCCCTGACCCCACCTCCACCCCGTCTCTCTCTTTCTCTCCAAAGCCAGTAAAACCTTAACCCAAACTATGTCTTTTTTGCCCAACCATTGGCTGCTGGCATCTTTTTTCATTTATCAGAATGCACATGGGAGCAAGATGTCAGATGCAGTGTATAGACTCCAGGTCTTGGTTGCCCACACTTAGCGTTATAATAGACAGTAAAAGGCAAAATCCTCAACACGCCTCATTTAGCTTCTAGGCTCGTAAATAGGATTATTTGGACAGATAATATATAATACTGTGTGTGCTGGCATGATGAAATTTAATATAAAATCAGTATTATATATTAAGCATAGAGATTGGCATTACCTATGGTATAACTATTGCCAATTTTATATATGTATGTGTGTTTGGTTGGTATATCAGTGATATAACTAAGTCCAAATTGTAACAACCACAGTAAGATAAATAATTTGAGATAGATAAATGATAAATAAATAAATGATAAATCGTAGCTACAGGATAGACAGAGAGACAGACAATAGATAGATGACAAACAATTTTATAAAGTTGATTAAAACTTAGCCGTCCTCTGCTATTTCTTTGAGCACCAATTTGCTTACATTAGAATATCTGTGTCATGAAATATCTTGTTCTGATAGCAATTGACCAGATGAATATGATAACTCAAAATAGTAGTGTCTAAGTACCTTGTAGACGTACAATAAGATCTCACAGTCTATATAACCCCAATTTCACCATTCTGCTTAAATTCTATACTCCGTTTCTATTAAATAGCTCCTGTTTTTTTTTCATATCAATATACGTTTTCATCATCGACACTATGTATTGGCATTTGAGAATAGTCACCTTCTAGAAGACAATTCTACAATGTGAGATGGCTGCTATTTGTGTATTTTTCCCAGTAACTTTACTTACACCATTAAATATGTATGTAGTAATCCAGTAAATCTTCATTGGAAACTCTCCTGTATGTTATACAAAGGAAACAAAAAGTGATAAGACATTCTTAGAGATCTCTTAAATGATGAAGCATGTAGGAGGTGTTCAAAGCAACAGTATTGCAATTATTCACTCACAGCTCTAAAAATCACAAGAAAAAACTCCAGCGGAAAAATAACAAAAATGACAATAATTTTAAAAAACCCTCTGAGATCTTCTAGTTCAACATGTCAGGAAGGATAGACAGGGAAATCAAACAGAAAATCACAAATATTCTATCCAGAAATGCAAAAATGTTATAGTGACTTTGGTTTGGGGACACAGAGGATGTGTCTACATACATTCCGAATTCTTGAGGTAGATTGGAAAAGAAAGGTAAAACTTTAACAGGGACAAAGGGACCAGGTAAAATATTAAATTGCTTTAAAATTTTTAGAGAGAAAGACCTTTAGAGTGAGGTCCATGTCTTTCACATAAGGAGCAATTTTACTTTTATTTTTACATATGTATGTATGTATGTAAGCATCATGCATGCAGTTGTCTCCTGAGATCCTGAGATGGATCCTAAGATGGATCCTAGAGTTTGAGTTACTAGTGATTGTGAGCACCCCAGAAATGTGTGCAAGGAACCAAACCAAGGTACTGTAGAAGAGTAAGAAGTACTTTTAACCGCCATCCCTTGAATCTGATTATATAGTGTTTTCTAGTATGTGTATTTCTGAAATGTTTTGCTCTTCATATTCCTTTAGTACACTGTCAATTGTTTGTTTATCATGTGATAGAAATGCCTGTTTAATTTCATCGTGCTTTCCAGTCTAATTTCTGTATGAACATTTACAATGTAATATTATCTCCTCATATAATTTTAGCACCTGATATGACTAAATGCTTCTAATAACAGCATAACGTAAGTACTAATATCATCTTACTTTACTAGGAAATATAAAAATATTTCATTCGCATGATGTATGCAGCAGATAAATATGCAGCTGAGATTTAGGCTTCAAGGACATATCTCTATAATGCATGGTCATCGTCTCAGTGATGTCCATATGAGTTCATATTAGTAATTTATTAAAGGTTTATTTTATTATTAAATATATATGTCTATGGGTGTGCATATGATGTATACATGTGATAACAGGTCCATGTACAATACAGAGACTCTTTATCCTCGGAAGCTAGATTTTTAGATAGTTCTGAGAAACTTGACATAGTTAGTAGGAGCTAAACTCAGATCCTCTGCAAAGCAGGTTATACTTCCCACCTTAGAGTCATCCCTGTAGCCTCCATATCTCTACAGTTTATTGTTATCTCTGACTAACTCATGGCTTCCTACAGGCTGATAATTGCCATCTGAAATGACTATAAATCTCAGACTCAAAAGCCTGTGAAATCAATCTGTAAATGTATACCTATTAGACAATATTTTAAATTATTAAATCTATTAATTATATATTATTAAGAAGAATTCAGATTATCACAGCCACCTGACTGGTCTGAAATTTGTAGTAAAGTATTTTGTTGACATTTGTCATGGTTTTGTGCATTAGATTGTAGCATTTTGCTACATTCAGACTAATGAACAAAAACCTGAACTACCATCTGTATTTTCACATCCCATGTGTCAAAATAGGATTAGGACACAATCTTCTGAGTGACAGTTCCATGATGAGCTTGAAATACCACATCACCGCCTGTGCTTGGCAAACACATTTCTGCAGCCTTGAGACCTTCAGCATCGAACATAGACCTTATTGATCTGCCTTTCTAATTTTGGCCCTGCAAGCATTTGCTCTTCAGCAGCACCTGAGTCACTTGTCTGTATTCTGTGTTTTCCCATGTCTTCCACTGTCCTTCACACAGAACACTTGTGCTTTGGGGAGGATTCATATAGTTTATTTCTTCAAAATTATGATTTATCTTAAGACCTTTTCCTACTGCTTTCATGTATCATTAACATGTTCTAATGCAGTAAAATCTAAAGGAGAGATAGACTTTGTGTTTGGCTTATAAAGTTATGTAATTACTATATTTCATCACATATAGGAAATCCCACCATAGCTGTCTTTCTCTATTAAAAGTTTCCTATTTTTACATTTCCAGTTCTGTAGAGGGGCCCTGTAGGAAATGAACACAGGGAAATGAACCATGAAGAGGTATGAATGAAAATTCAGTTCAGTTTGATTTCATCAAATTATATCAAACTTCTAGAGACCCTAATGCTAGGCCATTTATTGACAGTGTATTTAGACTCAGTACTATATGAGGGAAAGCTTCTTGGTGTAATACAGCAACTGGTGCATAAGAAAGTATAATCACATAGATTAAACATACTCAACACAGTACACATTCCATTTCCTCTAAGAATATGGGTTCTAGAGATAGGCTGCCTGTACTGGCTTAAGGGCCTAGGGAAGGTTCTGCATGGTCTAAGTCATATAGATAGCTTAGAGGTCATTTGTGTTATTGGTCAACTCTCATCATGGTTATGCAAGGTTGAGGAATTCCGTGGCTATTCACGTGGTGTAACAGTCATTTAATTTACTAGCTGCCATTAGTCCTGGTTGTGAAAGCTTGAATATGGCCTATCCCTTATACAATACAAGTCGCCACAATCTTACCTCCAATACCCAGTGTTTTGGAAAAACAGATTATGCATCCTTCCCTTTGAAAGGACATTTCTGGTTGTTTAACATTACTGGTTTTCTAGGAGATCTGTGGGTACAAGGACCTTCATGCTCCCAACACCATTCCCTTTTCATTCTGGTATATCTCAGAGATATCTGAGATATCTGAGATATCTGAGATAATGTAAATAAAACCTTCCAATATTTTTTCCAGAACTTTACCCAACATCATGTACCTGTATATATATTTACAAACAACTAATTAATGTCTGCCCTATTTTTTTAGTGTATTGTAAAGACAGACACAGAAACTCTGTGCCTTCCTTGAGTTTTTCAATGATTAATATAAATAGATAAAATAGAACAGGAAGAATTAACCTGGGGTGGAAGAGCAGAAGGCAGGGAAGAATAGGGATTGTAGGGAGAGAAAAATAAAACTGAAGCCCCTTTAGAAAAGGCATATGGAAATCTAAGACTTAGAAACTTTCATACACACAAACACACACACACACACACACACATACACAAACACATGCACATACACATACACATGTGCACACCTTTCCCCTACACACACACACACAAACACATGCATACACACATGTGCATACCTTTCCCCTACACACACCCACACACAAACACATGCACATACACATGTGTACACCTTTCCCCTATACACAGATACACACACACACAAACACATGCACATGCACATATACATGTGCACAACATCCCCCTACACACAGACACACACACAGAGAGAGAAACATACACACACACACACACACACACACACACACACACACAAACACGGGCACTTGTTTAAAATGGAATACTGTACTAAAGGAAAACAGTGTCCTTACTAGAAATCAGAGGCTACCAAATTAAAAGCCCAGAGCTTAAATGGATTATTTCTTTTGTATTTCTTTTGTTTTGTTTTGGCCAGTAAGCTGTAGTAGACCCTCAAACATTGTCATCTATTGCCATGGATCTTGCTTACTTTCCAGAACTTGATGGTGATACTTTGATGTTGAAGACTTCACATAATTAAGTCTCAAACATAAAGAGGTAAAGATAGCATAGAGTTGGGATTGCCATTCCTCCTGACTAGCTTTCATAGTGCTGGAAGTTGTTACTATGCAATATATTGAAAAAGTAATCATGAACAATACTATCCCATGAACCATTTGAGCTACAATAACAAATATCCTGGCAAGATATGACAACAGATACACTAATGGCATGATTGGAGTAACTAGCCACTTTCTGATAGAATTTAAAATGAAACTCATACTGGGATGATTATTGGGCCAAGGAACTAGGGTTGACAGGCCATATGCTGTAGGGAGAACTTTTGCTACTAGTATTCTGCTAAATCAACATAGAATTCAAATAATGCCAAATGACTAATCCTTATTTCTATGAATCACTGCATCTCATAACAATCATCTGAGAAGCTTCTGTGTGCAGTAGATGGTGAATAGCACAAACACCCACAACTAGACAGCAGACAGACAATAAGAGAGTTCAAAATACTCAAGCCTAAACAGAACTTATTCACATACTATACCCACCTCCCAAGTCTGAGGGTTATTTACAGAAGTGGTAAACCTAGAGACAGTGGATGACTACCAGGAAATTATGTCTTTTGAGCACTGCAGGGCATCTACACAATGAATAAGAAATAGCACCTTCTAAACACATCAGGATAGCTATGCTTATAAAATCACACAGATTGTGATGGCAGACACAAGGCCTGTCAATCCAGAGGCCAAGGAAATCTCAATATGGATGGTGAGGGAAGATCACGATCCTACTCTTAGCCATAGAGCTACTAGTAATTGTTAGCTGCTAAGAACTTGGGAGAGATTTTCTCTAAGAATGTAGGCCCTGTTAAGTTGATCACGCTCTAGTATAAAGCTAAACATCCAAGAATCTTTGTGGAAAATTGAGGAAAATTGGACTTGGAAATTTGAAAAAGAATAAACACAAAGTAAGTTTTTAGGCATTGGGGTTGGGAAGGCAAAGTTGTAAGGGACAGAATATGTTCAGACATTATTTATGAAACTCTGAAAGAGCTAATAACAGTAAAAGTAAGATAAATTTCCAGTGTTAAATGTCATAGGGATATGACATGACAATCATAAACAGTTAAGAACATACCGGGGGATCAAAATGTGAAATTAAAGTTAACCAATACCAGAGCAGGGAAAAGAGCAGATCATTGGTGATTTGTGACTGATGCAAACAGCCCCTAAGTGAAGGGTTCAGTGCATATATATATGGATATATTTTACATATTATATTTTATTTTATATTTTAATAATATTTTAGATGCTTTTTCATTTCCTAATGAGAGATATAAAGAGTGTAGATTCAGATGGAAGTGTGGTGGTGAGAATCTCAGAAGAAATGGAGAAGGGGAAACCATAATCTGAATATATTATATGAAAAAAATAGTATATTCAATTTAAAAATACAGAAAAACAGAATAATGTACATTTGACACAGCCAGTGAAGGTTAGCTAGATGCTATTGCCCTTCTGCAAGAGCTACAATGCCTTTACTGCCCAGGAGGCCTGCCAGGCTCCAGGCACTTCCAAACCTATGGAGTCCCAGGAACATAAAAGTTGCCCTCTACCCTTTTTATTCCCTGCCTGTCGGGTCAACCTGGGGCACAGCCAAGAGGTGGACTATACTTTCTCCCCTAAGTTCCATCTTTAGGCCCAAGGTTCTGTCACCCTCCGTGAGAAGACCTGTGGGTACCCAGGAACATTCTGGTCCCCATGGGTTGCAACCATCAAAGGTGAGCAATATGCTGTTTCCTAAGCCCCATGGTCAGGGTCAAGGTTCTATCTGCCTCGCTAAAGAGCCCTGTGAGCATCAGAAACGCCCAGTAAGGACCAGACGGCTAAAGGCCAACATAAGAACAAAACCATCAAGGACTTGATACTTGGTAGTATGGTACCACCAGAGCCCAGAGATCCCGCTTCAGCAACCACCAGATATCCCAACAGCCAAAGTACAGAACACGACTTTAAGTTCAATTTGACAAAGATGATTAGATGCCTTTAGAGAGTAAATGAGTAAGTCTCAAAGAAATACAGCAAAATATAATTAAACAGGTGAGGAAATTAAAGAGAGAGGTAACTGTTCTAGACCTGAAAATGAAAATAGAAGCAAGAGAGAAAACAAAAATGGAGGGAATACTGAAGATGGAAAACCTAGGGAAGAAAACAGGAACTACAGAAGCAAGAATTACAAACAGAATACAAGAGATGGAATACATGATCTAAAGCATACAAGATACTATTGATGGAATCTATCTATAAGTCAAAGAAAATGTTAAATCTAAAAGTTCCTGCTGGATGGTGGTGGCAGCGCACGCCTTTAATCCCAGTGCTTGGGAGGCAGAGACAGGCGGATTTCTGAGTTTGAGGCCAGCCTGGGCTACAGAGTGAGTTCCAGAACAGCCAGGGCTACACAGAGAAACCCTGTCTCAAAAAACCAAAAAAAAAAAAAAAAAAAGAAAAAAGAAAAAAGAAAAAGAAAAACGTTCCTGACACAAAACATCTAAGAAATGAGGAGACTATGAGGAAACCAACCTAACAATAATAGGAATACAAGATGTAGACTCCAAGATCCAAGGATCAGAAAATATTTTAAACAAAATCATAGAAGAAAACATACCTAAACAAGGAGATGACTATAGGTATCCAAGAAACATATAGAACACCAATAGATTGCAATACAAAAGATAATTTCACTATTGCATAATAATCAAAACACTAAATGTATAGAACAACAACAACAAAAAAAGTATGTTAAAAGCTGCAAAGAAAAAAGGCCAAGTAATATATAAAGGCAGAACTATCACCATTGCACTCAACATCTCAACAGCAATTGTAAAGATCAAAAGGGCTTGGGCAGATATCTTGCAGACCCTAAGGGACCACAGATGACAGTTCAGACTACTATACCCAGCAAAACTTTTAATCACCATAGATGGGAAAAAACAGGATATTCCATGAAAAAAGTAAAATGATATATATCCACAAATTCAGCCCCAGAGAAGATATTAGAAGGAAAATGCCAACCTAAGGATGCTAATTATACCCCCCCAAAAGTAGGAAATAATGCCACACCAGCAAAACCACAATAAAAAAGCACACACACACACACACACACACACACACACACACACACGGAAACGCACTCATATACCACCAACATCAAAATAATAGAAATTAACAATCCTTGGATATTAATAACTCTTAACATCAATGAACTCAATTCCCCAATAAAAAGCCACAGGCTACCTAACAGGATGGATACTAAAACAAGATCCATCAGGATCTGCATACAAGAAACACACCTGAGTAACAAATATAGTCATTACCTCATGGCAAAAGACTAGAAAAGTTTTCCAAGCAAGCAGGTCAAAGAAACAGCTGAAGTAGTCATTCTAATATATAATCAAATAGATTTAAACCAAAATTAATCAAAATATATGGAGAATGACATTTCATACTCAACAAAGATCCATCAAGATGTCTTCTCAGTTCTGAACACCTATGCTCCAAATACAAGGACACCATATCCATAAAAGAAATATTACTAGAGCTGAAATTACATATGGAATCCCACACACTAGTAGTGGAAGACTTCAACACCTCAATCTTGCCAATGGACAGATCTTTAAGATAGAAACTAAATAGAGAAAATAATGAAACTAACGGATGTTATAAATCAAATGGAGCTAACAGATATGTACATAACATTTCGCCAAATACAAAAGAATATACTTTCTTCTTAGCACTTCATTTAACCTTCTCCTAAATTGACCATATACTCCGACACAACGCAAGCATTAACAGATACAAGAAAATTAAAATAACTCTTCTTATCTTCTCAGACCATTATAGAAGAAAAATGGACTTCAACATCACCAGAAACAAGCAAAAGCCTACAAACTCATGGAAAGTGAACAACTCTGTCTACTCAATGATCACTGAGTCAGGGGAGAAATAAAGGAAGAAATTAAAGAATTTTTTGTTTGTTTGTTTTTCGAAACAGGGTTTTTCTGGATTGCCCTGACTGTCCTGGAACTTACTCTGTAGCCCAGGCTGGCCTTGAACTCAGAAATCCGCCTGTCTCTGCCTCTCAAGTGCTGGGATTAAAGGCATGCACCACCACTGCCCACTTTAAAGAATTTCTAGAACTCAATGAAATAAAGGCACAACATTCCCAAATAAATGGGACACAATGCAAGCAGTGCTAAGAGGAAAATAAATAGTATTGTCTTCATAAATTAATTAGTGATATCTCATACTAGCAACTTAAAAGCACACGCAAAAACTCTT
>JADRCD010212249.1:0-60896 GCA_019843815.1 Montemys delectorum | reverse complement strand
AGAAGAAGAAGAAGAAGAAGAAGAAGAAGAAGAAGAAGAAGAAGAAGAAGAAGAAGAAGAAGAAGAAGAAGAAGAAGAAAAGCAAACCAAAGAGGAGTAGACTGCAGCAAATAATCAAACTCAGGCCTGAAATAGATAAATTAGACACAAAGTGAGCAATACAAAGTGTCAACAATATCAAGAGTTGATTCTGTGAGAAAAGCAGCAGTAGACAATCATTTAGCCAAACTAAGTAAAAGGCAGAGAGCTAGTATCCCAATTAACAATATCAGAAATGAAAACGGGAACCTAACAACAAACACTGAGGAGATCCAAAGAATCATTAGGTCTGACTTCAAAAACTTGTCTTGACAAAATTGGAAAATCTAAATGAAAGTTAGATTTTCATAAAAGATCCCACTTAGCAAAGTTAAGTCAAGATCAGGTAAATAAGTCAAATAGTTCTATAATACCTAAGAAAATAAAAATCTCCTAACCAAAAAAAGAAAAAAATACAGGATTTTAGCTCAGAATTTTACCAGACTTTCAAAGAAGACATAGTACCAATACTATTCCACATACAGAAACAGAAGCAACACTGTCAAACTCATTCTATAAGGCCACAGTCACCCTGATACCTAAACCACACAAAACTCAACAAAGAAAGAGAATTTCATACAAATTTCCTTGATTAACATTGATGTAAAAACACTCAATAAACTTGTTGCACACAGAATCCAAAAGCCTGTCAAAAACATCAACCACCAGGATAAAATAAGTTTTATCACAGGGATGCAGGGATTGTTCAATATATGAAAATTCATAAATGTAATCCACCATATAAATAAAACTGAAAGAAAAAACCCACAAGATCATCTCATTAGATGCACAAAAAGTCTTTGACAAAATCCAGCACCTATCATGATAATAATACCAGAGAGATTAGTGATGAGAACCCTATAACAAAACACAATAAAAGCAGTATATAGCAAGCTGATTATCAACATCAAATTAAACAGAGAGAAATTTAAAGCAGTTCCACAAAACTGCCCTCTCTTTCCATATCTATTCAGTATAGTACTTGAATATTTAGCTAGAGCAATAAGACAACTAAAGGAGATCAGGGGATGCAATATGGAAGGAAAGAAGTCAAAACATTTCTATTGTAAGACAATATGATATTTTATATAAGTGAATATAAAAATTCTACCATAGAACTCCTACAGCTCATAAATACCATAACCAAAGTCACTGGATACAAAGTTAACTCAAAGAAATCAATAAGTTCCCCCTTATATAAATGATAAACAGAATGAGAGAACTATTAGGGAATCAACTCTCTCTGTGATAACTACAAATAATATTAACTATGTTTGTATAACTCTAACCAAGCAACTGAAAGACCTGTATGACAGGAACTTCAAGTTTCTGAAAAAAGAAATATGGAAGATAATAGAAGATGGAAAGATCTCCCATGGTTAAGGATTGGTAGATTAACATAGTTAAAGAGGTCATCTTATGAAAAGCAAACTACAGATTCAGTGCAATCCCCATCAAATTTCCCACACAACTCGTTATGGGACTTGAAGGCAATAATTCTTAACTTCATATGGAAAATAAAAAACCTAGATAACAAAACAATTCTGTACAATATAAAAGAACTTCTGGAGGTATCACCATCCCCGGTTTCAAGCTGAATTATAAAACAATAGTAATAAAAACCACATGGTATTGGTACAGAAACAGACAGGTTGATGAATGGAATGAAATGGAAGGCCGCCAAATAAACTCACATGCCTACAGAAACTTGATTTTTCACAAAGAAGCCAAATAATACCATGGAAGAAAAAAAAGGCATATTCAACAAATGGTGCTGCTTTAACTGGATGTCTGCATGTAGAAGAATGCAAATAGATTGACATTTATCACCTTGCACAAAACTAAAGTCCAAGTGAATTAAAGACCTCAATATAAAACTGGATACACCAAATCTAATAGAAGAAAAAGTAGGGAATTGCATTGAATAGATCGGCATAAAAGTCAACCTTCAGAAAAGAACACCAACAGCCCAGAAACAATTAATAAAAGAAACCTCACAAAACTGAAAATCTTCTATAAGGTAGAGGACACCATCATTAGAACAGAATAGCTGCCTACAGAAGGGGAAACGATCTTCACCAACCCTCCATTCAACAGAGGGCTCATATTCAAAAATATACAAAGAACTAAAGAAACTAGACATCAAAAATGTAGTTACCTACTGGGAGGGGAGCCCCTTGGTCCTGTGGAAGCTTAATGACCCAAGATAGGAGAATGCTAGGGTGTTGAGGCAGGAGTGGGTGGGTGGATGGAGGAGCAACCTCACAGAATGAGGGGGGAAGAACGTGACAGGGGGCTTGTGGAGGGAAAACTAGGAACATAGATAATATTTGAAATATAAATAAATAAAATAACCAATAAAATGGAAAAGGACACTAGAAAAAATGTGGTTTAAAGAGCTAAACAGAATTCTCAACAGAGAAATCCTGAGTGGCCAAGAAGCAGTTTCAAAAAGTTCAATCTCCTTAGTCATCAGGGAAACGCAAATCAAAACAAGTCTGAGATACCTTCTCACACAAGTTGAAATGGCTAAGATCAAAAACTCTAGTGACAGCACATGCTGGTAACGATATGGAGCAAGCAAAACACTCCTCCCTTTCTGGTGGGAGTGAAAAATTGTACGGCCACTTTGGAAATCAACCTGGCAGTTTCTCAGAAAATCGAGAGTAGTACTATTTCAAGACACAGCTATACCACCCGTAGGGATATTCCCAAAATATGTTCCTCCATACCACAAAGACATTTGTTCAAATATAAGCATACAAAATTTATTTGCAATCTCCAGAAATGGAAAACAACCCATATGCCCCTCAACTGAAGAATGGCTAAAGAAAATGTGGTTCATTTACACAACTGAATACTATGCAGTTACTAAAAACAAGGACATCATGAAATTTGCAGGCAAGTGGATGGGGCTAGAAAGTATCATCCTGAGTGAGGTAACCCAGACCCAAAAGGACATGCATGGGATTTACTCACTGATCAGTAGATATTAATTCATAAAATACAGGATAAACATCCTATAATCCACAGACTCAAAGAAGCTAATTAACAAGGAAGGCCCAAGAGAGGATGCAGGATGCTTGAATATCACTCAGAAGGGGAAAAAATAGAGATTAGAAGTGGATAGAGAAAGAACTGGATGGAGGAAGGAGTGAGGAGGGGAATAGTACTGGGGTTGAGGTTCAGGGTGAGAAGGGTGTTCTGAGAGGGCTGAGGGAAGGAATATTGGTAGAGATATCTCTGGGACAAGGGGAGAGAAAATGTTGGGGAATGCTTCTGGGAGGATATGGAAGTGATTCTAAATTAGACTCCTAGCATTGAGGGATATGGAGCTTGAAGTGGACACCTCCTATAGCCAAGCAGGGCTTCTAGTGGAAGGAGGTGGGCATCAATCCATGTACAAAACATTCAATCACAAATTTGCCCTGCCTACAAGACATGTAGGGGTAAAGATGGAAAAGAGTGAGGGAATGGCCAAACAATGACTAACCCAATTTGAGACCTATCCCATGGGCAAGAACCAATCCTTGACACTGTTAATGATACTCTTTGACACTATTAATGATACTCTGCTATGCTTGCAGACAGGAGCCTAGGATTACTATCTTCTGTGAGGCTTCATATAGCAGCTGATGTAAACAGGTGTATAGACTCACAGCCAAATGTTGTTGGAAACTCTGGGAGTCATGTGCAAGGATGGGGAGAAGATTGCATGAACCTGAGAGGCCAGGAACACCACAAGAAGACCTGCAGAGACAACTAATCTGGATCCACAGGGTTCACAGAGACTGAATCACGAACTACAGAGCACAAATGTACTCAACCTGGCCCTCTCTACACATATGGAGCAGATGTGCAGCTTGGTCTTTATGTGGATCCTGTAACAATTGGAGCAGGTGCTCTTCCTGACTTGTACTCAGTTCTCTGTCTTTGGATCCCCTTCCCCTAGATGGGATGGCTTGTCTAGCCTTACTAGAAGTGAATGTGCTTAGTCCTGCTGACACTTGATGTGTTGGGGGAGTATGAGGGGACAGGGCTCCTTTTCTCTGAGGAGAAGTGGAAAGAGAACGGAGGAAGGGATGTGGGATGATGAGACTTGGAGGAGAGGAGGCTGTGTGATTGGGCTGTAAAGGGAATAAATAAATTAATTAAAACAAAAACCATACAAGTAAGTGAAGACAAAAGAGTAAGTTATGACTACTTTTTGTGTTGGTTAGTTTTGCATGATTATAAACTGAAAAAAAAAAAAAGTCAGGAAACATTTGTGTGTACGAATGATTTGAGAGCATTTCAGATCAACACTGGGGCTAACAGATCAACAGCTTAGTTATAGAAACAGTCATGGAGAAGCTATGTTGGTACCACAGTCAAACAGGAAGCAGAAACTAAGGTATAACTTTTTAAGACCTGCCCACAGTGATGTACTGCTGCTAGTGAAATCCTCATTCACACACAATTTTACAACCTGTCATGAGAAGCTCTTATAGCACAAAATGCATTCAGTCCAATTTCAAGAACTCTCATGGACTTTTGAGTTCCCGTATTCTTTAAATGTCTAATCCCAAGTATGTACTAGGATGAAAGGTAATTTCTTAGGTATATGCGTCTATAAAATAAAAAGTGTTACATAAATCCAATAAATAATGGTAGAAAGGGCATCCCCATTTTAAAATGGAGGAGCAGAATAACAATGACTAGAAGGACCAAAACAAGGAAAAGATAAAGTATCTACACATATTTCAGTTAAAGAATGTTTGCTTAGCATGCACAAGTTCTTTAATTTGATATTCAGCACTGCATAAACAAGGTATGTTGGAACAAATCTGCAATATCACCATTTTCCAAATTAAGGCAGGAAGATTCCGGGTCATCTTCAGCTTCATAGCAAGACTGATGCCATCCTGATCCACATGAAACTTTGGGATGAGAATGAGGATAAAAATGAGAAGAAAACAGCAAGAATGAAAATAGATAGAAGAGGAGGGGGAGGAGGAAGAGGAGAAGACAGGAGAAGAAGGACAGGAGAACAAGAATGAGAGAGAAGATACAACAGTCGGTGTCATTAAACCCTGAAACTCCATCTCTGTCATCAAGGCTCATGGTATTGCCATCTAAGCTCCAGCATGCCAATGAATCCCTAACTCTATGGCCTTAAGGTTTTTAGCTGCTGTATCTTCTCTTTGGCTTGCTAAACTTAGAAACTGGAGATTACTTAACAGATAATCCATGCTCCTAGCTGGCAGTACATGTTCAGACAGTCATGGTGATGAAACTTTGTGAATGTAGCTTCTGATGTTCCTAGAAAACACAATCTCTTATCAAAGTTCTATCCTTTGACAAGGATTGTATTACACATGTGTCTTTAATGCTTTTGGTGATATAATAATGTTTCTATCCTTACATTTTGGAAAAGCAACAATTGGATAAAGCGTGAATTTTAAATTTATATATTATTAAATTATGTATTGCAGCCAATGCTAATATCTAATGTTTATCCATTAAACTATTTTCGCCTAATTATTTTCCATAAATCAAACTATTTTTAAAATCTATGCAGGAAACTAGCATTTGTGAAGAACTTTTTATCCAGCCTATGGAATAAAAACAATCTGAAAAATCATTTCTATTAACAAATACCTAAAGTGGTATGCTGTATGTTTGTGTATATAGGTATATACACACACATATATATGTATATTACATTATATATTGTATATATTACATATTATATATTGTCTATATTGTATAATGTATATATTACATTATATATATATGAGATGTAATGTAAAGTAAAAAACAAACAAACAGAATCTACCTTAAACCAAGAAAAATATTCTAAAGTATGCCACAAGCTGTAATGTTTTTGCTTTCTCCAAACTCTTACGTGAGTTGTCATGTGTTAACCCTTTCCTATCAATAGTAGTAATAACAAGGGTCATTATGTGGATATAGATCCAACAAGGATGGCTCACAATGTTATGAACCTGCAAATACATGGGCTGAATAAAGACAAGAACCAAATCCAATCCTCTTGCTATGGTCCCTATGTTTCTGTCATTTCAAAGCTAAATGTTGAGATCTAACTTCAAATACAATAGCATCAGGAGGATAAGAGTTTAGCAGATGGGTTTCAAGTCCATAAATACGTTCTCATGCCTGGGATTAATACTCCAATAGCAGCAATTTAAGGGGATGTATTGGCCAATTACACCATGTGAGGACATAAACCTTCATAAGAAATTTACTCTTTTTAGGGGAAGTGGGAGAAGAAATGGTTTATTTTGCTCATGGTTTCTTTTTTTTTTTTAGATTTTTTTTTTAAAAAAATTAACTATTTTATTAGACATTTTCTTTATTCACATTTCAAATGTTATCCCTTTTCCTGGTTTCCCCTCCAAAAAATAAAAACACTCTATTCCCTCCCCTCTCCCCCTGCTCACCAACCCACTTTCTCCCTCTTCCTGGCCCTGGCATTCCCCTACATTGGGGCACAGAACCTTCACAGGATCAAGGGCTTCTCCTCCCATTGATGACTGACTAGGCCATCCTCTGCTACATATGCTGCTGGAGCCATGAGTCCCATCATGTGTACTGTTCGGTTGGTGGTGTAGTCCCTGGGAGCTCTGGGGTTACTGATTAGTTCATATTGTTGTTCCTCCTATGGGGCTGCAAACCTCTTATGCTCCTTGGGTCCTTTCTCTAGCTCCTCCATTGGGGACCCTGTACTCAGTCCAATGGATGGCTGTGAGCCTCTACTTCTGTATTAGTCAGGCACTGGCAGAGCCTCTCAGGAGACAGGTATATCAGGCTCTTGTCAGCCAGCACTTGCTGGCATCCACAATAGTATCTGGGTTTGGTGATTGTATATGGGAAGGATCCCCAGGTAGGGTAGTCTCTGGATTGTCCTTCCTTCAGTCTCTGTTCCACACTTCGGAAGAATATCATCCTGAGTGAGGAAACCCAATAACAAAAGAACACACATGTATACTCTCACTGATAAGTGGATATTAGCCTAGAAGCACGAAATACCCACGATACAAGCCACAAACCACATGAAACTCAAGAAGGAAACCAATTTTTGAATACTTTGGTCCTTCTTAGAAGGGGGAACAAAATACTCATGGAAGGAGTTGCAGAAATTTAGTCTTCTTGAAACCTGATCCAGGGCTTCCTGATTTCCAGAGTAACAAGTAAAAACTTTTTATATTTTATAAATTATCAGTATATTGTATTGTCAGGATGACTCAGATTAAGATATCAATGTAGTACTTGAGGTCTTAGCTAAAACAATGACATATCCAAATGAGAAAAAGTGAGTGAGATTTGAAAAGTAAGAAATCAAAGTATCTTCATTTGTATATGGTATTACAATATGCATAAATGACCATAAAATTCCAGCAGGGATCTCCTACAACTGACAAACCCTTTCAGTACAGTACAAAATTAATGAGTCAATGATAACCAAGCTACATTCTATAGAACTGGATAGGTTAAGTATAAAGTAATAGATTAGGAAGAACAGATAGATCTCCCTAGGAAAAGAAAAGAGAATAAAGAGTTATAGTTTACTCCGATGTGTTAGTAGTGTCTTTGGTATCAGAAGGTACTCTGCACAGTATCAAAGGAGAAATGCAAATACCAACTCAGTCATAAACCTTTTATAAACAATTGTATTCTGCCTGTAAAATATGCTATACATTCGTAGCAAAAAAACTTATGGAAATAAACAACCAATATCTGATTTGACTTACCACCCTCTCCAGAAGATATAACCCATACCTAACAAAGATTGGGTGACAAAGAATCCCAGAAGAGAAGAGTTACCTTGTCCTGCTAAAAGAACGTATCAATAAAATGATTCTTAATGGCATTCTGCTACACTCAGTGATCAGTGTCTTACTCAGCCATCATCAGAGAAGCTTCCTCCTGCAGCAGATAGAAACAAATACAGCGACCAACAGTCAGACAATAGGCAAAAAATAAGGACCTGGGAAAACTCATGCCTAAATAATGAGTTAACTCCATCAAATTCCTTCCCTCAACGTGCAGAGAACATTATAGAACAGGAGATAGAAAAACTTTAATAGCCAGAGGGGATGGAGAGTGTCGATAAAACATGGACCACTAGTTCAACAGGATCCATGTGCATATGACCACACAGAGACAAAAGCAGCATGCACAAGACTTTCAAGGGTCTATAATAAATGGTTTCTTATAGATGGAAGAAATGGACATGTGCCTCCATCCCTCACCCAGAACCTATCTCCAATTCAAAACCACTTGCACTTTAGTTTTCTCCAAGTAACTCACTACTATTACAGGTACATTACATGCCTAGCAGTACATTACCAACAGAGAGTGAATCCAAGTGCATCTTTGGTAGTTCCTTGTCTCACAATAGCATGTTGGGGCATTTTTAATATTTTCACATTGTTTTTATTTTTTGTATAGCTCCTTCTCATATTTTACCCTACATGACCTTTGTCATATATATTATGACTTCCAGATTAGTCATTTTACTCGATTCATAAGTGAGCAAACAAGTGAGCCTCAGATTCTCATGCCTTTTGTTAGGCTCCCTTCCTTCTGGGCCTTTGTTCTTATTCTAATGTGATAATTTCATATCATACTATGTACATCATATCATATCTTATTATCCCTTATAAGTCTGTTTGTTTTCTAATAGGAGAGTGAAGGGTGTAGATCCGTGTGGGTGAGGATATGGAGAAGACCCATGGTGAGAGAGGGAAAAATAATCATGGTTTATTATATGTGAAAAAAATATGTTCAGTAACAGAAAAAATTAAACAGGAACAAAGGGAGTCAGAGGGCATAATTATAGTTAGCTATATAATGTTGGATAGATACCTCAGCTGCATGAGAAATTTTATAAGTATGACTTATTCTCTAGTTGCTACATTAAGAATCAAGTGGATGCCTTCTTCCTTACACATTAGTATGTCTGTATTTTTGTCAGTGTTCAGCTCATATTGGGGAGTCACATGAGATTTAATGAGTATTGTTTCTGATGTTACTAAGAGATACAATCTCATAAATGATTCATTGCCCACTGCCTCTTACAATCTTTGCATTTACTTTTCTTTGAACATTGGGTGAAGAACTGTTTTGTAGATACAGTCATTGAAATTTGTTTCCACAACTCTACATTCTGATTACTTGTGGTTTTCTGATTCCCCAATCTTCTGGAAAGAGAATGTTCTTTGATAAGACATGGACTACACTTAGCTGTGACTATAAGAACAAATATTTTCAATGTAGATGGACCTATTCTGGTTTAGGAAAGTCATAGTTTTAGATTATCCTTCAAGAACCATGGTGTCACTAAGTATGGGTAATTAGTTAAGTTTCCATTATAAAAATTTTCTACTGTAGAATATCTTTTGAGTCTAAATAGACAACTGTTGGTTATTACCAAGATATGTATGCCACTACTGCACTTTTAAAAGTAACTTACCATGTTGGTAGCTGTTGTAGTTCATAGTTATCATAGCTGAGTGGAACTGTTATTTGCTTAACTTCGTGTGAGCTTCATGTCAACTTCTATTACCATGAAAGCTATTCCTCAGGGAGGAAGCATTCTGTTCTCTTCCAACTCAAGATACTACCAACCCTACATTTGAAATGCATGGTATCTTCAGTGATATGAACTTGCTTTATACTTCTTGTAGCCAACCAATGATAAAAATGCTAGCCTACAATGTTTTTTGAGCCTCTCTTATACAAACTTGATCAACACATTGAAGAGGGCTTCTTATTCCTGATATATGCTTTTCGTTTGTCTGTGGCACTTGGTGGGAACATTGTCAGAACAGACAGAAAAATTTCACTTAACCTATACATGTATATTTATATACATATTTATGTGTTTATAGGTTTTATATGTAGATAGTTATTAGTGTGATGCCTTCTCACTTTTTCAGACATCCTTAGTATTATTTTAACATCCTTTCTCCTTCTTACAGTCATGGCCCTCTGTTACTTTTCTTGTTTCTGTAGTTATTCTAGCATATATACTTCACTTATGATTTCACTCTTACACAAAAATCTATAAGTAATTCTGAGAGTCAAAAATAGGATCCTCTAGTGACGAGTACAACAATAAGCCACAATAAGTTATAAATATGAATATATATACATATTTATGTAGTGTGTGTGTGTGTGTGTGTATATGTGTGTATATATGTGTGTGAATGAATAAAGGGGCTATGAATTTGAAAGAAACCAAGGATTGATTTATGGGCAAACTGAGAATTTTTGTGATTATATTAAAATCTCAAAGAAAATAGTCATTATGAATGAAAAGATAATGTAAAAACGTGTATAATGGAACACATGTGCATGTATTGACAACACTAATGCTGCTCCTGTAGTGAATATCTGTACTACTGAATGGATAGTGTCTCTATTAGAATCAAGGAAAGCAGGCAGGTGTCATACATGAGATTTAGATGTAAAAGAAGGGATAGCAGTGGCTTAAATGTGAGGAACACATAGAAAGAAATAAAACAAAGAGAAGTCCAAAGTTTCTGGATAAGACAAGTATCACATTGCTATAAATCATGATGAGATTCTCCATAATACACTAGGATAATGGATAACTAGACATTGGAAATGATTACTTATCCTAGATTTTTTTCATTTGTGAATTATTTATAACACGTTAAATAATAACCCTTTTGTTGCCTAAGAAACATCTTCCATTTTGTAATTTGACCATTTCTTAGATTCTCCTCTTACATTGCTGTCATGAATTGCAGATTCTTTATTATTTCAAGTTTTCTTGAAAATTCCTTCTGTGAAATTTACAAGATTGGCAATTAATATATTTGTGGATATGTTCCACTTTTACATTACTCATTTCTATCATTGTAGACATAATTTATTTCCCTTTGCTCTCATATTACTCCAAGTAATTATACAGTTTGAGTTATTTTATGAATGAAAACACTACATATTTTTTCTTTACCTATTTGACCATCTTGGTGCTTTAAAATAACTATTTTTGATTATTCACCAAACTTACTAAGTTCTATCCTTTTCAATAATCAAATATAAAGCAATTTATTTTGAGATATTTTCAATATAGATGATGATGATGGTGATGATGAAATATTATGACTTCATCTCTTCTGTATTTATTTCTTAGTGATTTTGTATTTTTCTGCAATTTTACATAACACATTGCCTGGAATGTAGGACTCTGACATCAGCAACTACAATAACTGTCTGATGTCTGTTATAGAATACCATGTATTGTAAATATATAAAGAATATCCACTGGGAGTCTTCATTTTACCACAGTATTGAATCTGTATGTTTGCCTTAAAATACAGACAAATCATTTTTACATGAGACAAAACTCAAAATATGTACACTTGTGACTAATCAAGCTGTGATACTCATTTCAATTTGTGCATTTGTCAGTCACTATTTTTCAAATATTTCTGTTTATTGATTTTCTTCCTTTCCTAACAGGACTCCCACTCTAAAAACACTGATGTAGTTAGTAGCATAGGATAAATTTCTTAGTTTCTAACAATGATTTTTCAATTCATCTTTCTCAGCTTAATTCATTTCTGCCAGCTTATCTCAAGTGTTGAGAAGCTTCTGGATTGCAAAATCGATCATCAATGGGAGGAGAGGCCCTCGGTCCTGTGAAGGTTCTATGCCCCAGTGTAGGTGAATGCCAGGGCCAATAAGTGGGAGAGGGTGGGGTGGCAGGCAGGAGGGGGGAGGCAACAGGGGTTTGTTCTTGTTGTTTTTGTTTGTTTGTTTTTTGAAGGGGAAACTGGGAAAGGAGAAATCTACATGTAAATAAAGAAAATATCTAATAAAAAAAAGAAGGACTTCTGGTGGTTTTGATATCAGTTCTTATACTGATAATTTGGCTCTAAACTTACTACTTACTTTCTTTTCATAAGTTTAATTGATGTTATTCTGATTATTTGATTATTCATTACTTTCCAGTTTCCTTTGAAACCTGCATACATTTTTCAGGCAAATAGACTTTTTAATGTAATTTTTGGATTATAAAATCCATTCTTCCTCTAAATGAGGAGATAGTCCCTCATCAGACCGTAGGTACCAATTTTACATTGTCCCCCTAACACAGAGGGATTAAGAGAAGTATAAAAATCATAAGAATTTCTTGCCAACTTATGGTCTCCTTTCTCTTGATTAATTATTTCTACAAACAAAAATACACTTTTGTATATTATCTAGAAAGCAGACAGTTGATTCAGAAGCATTTTCTTAAATGGCTTATGTTCCTGTGAAGGCATGAATCTGTGAAGCAAGATAGCTGCTCTGATGTTTTTAATAATGTCACTGGTTCATGTAACTTAGAGCTTAGAAATGAGAGCGACTATTCTCAGCTCAGCAAGCTGAAATGATGCTTGGGATTATTTAGACAGATTGTTTTGATGGATATTAACTCTATTCTGATACCTCCATAAACTGCACACCACATTACTAAAATGACCTTTATCATATTCCTTGATTATGCTAAACCCAAGATTTAAGTATTATCTTGAGGCTGGGCTTCAGAGAATGTAAAGGCACAGAAAATTTCTGCAGAAAAGATTTATTCATAATCATGAAAGTAGCACAGTAACATCTTCATAATTAGTGAAGATGCTGTAAAAAACAGAATGCTGTGTTCAAGGTAAAGACTGAGGAGCAAAGAAGCTACAAAGGAACGTGAAGCAAAAAGATATCAGATGAACAGAGACATTTGGGGTCAAAAATTCTAATACCTTATCCCCAGTTTCTCTTCCCCAGTGACACAACTGATGAGCTAATGGGATAAGTGAATGACTCTGGTGATTCCTGGAAATAAACTAATTGTAGCAGAATTAATCAGTTTCTGAGTGAAACTTCCCAATCAGATGTATCCTTTAAGGTAACAACAGGTAAGATGGCTCTAATGTCAACCTTTCAACTATGATTCAAACCTATTCAAATTATAAATATATGTTTACTTCTCAACTGAACAAAAAGGAAGAAAGAGTTCAGTTGTCTTATTTGCTAATAGCCAAATTTCTAGAAAGCTGTGACACTCTGCAACTGAATAAAGATGACCATTGTTACAGCAAGCTGCCTGTGATTCACACACAGTGTCAAGAGCTAAGCCCTGTTCCAGCACTTAGTGCCATACTCATCACTCTACTGGGGTGAAGTCCTTCACCAGCTTGACCTTTGCCACACTCATGCTCCATTGATCATGAAGGGTATTGTAATCATTACTCACTGACACTTATACTGAGCTATATGCCTTCTGATGATAGTGATGGGTACTGTAAATTTCCAATGATTCATGAAGATCCTATCTTTCTGAATTCTCAGGATGGCATAGTTTTTCATTTAAATGTTATTGGGAGTAATAAGGAGTAAGCTCAGGAAACGCCTCAGAAACTTTTGAATGACTTTGATCATTTTGAGAACTAAGTACAAAAGAAAGACAGATGCATAAATCAATAACTTTATATCTTCATATTTTTATCTTTTGCTAGGCTTTTGCTGAGTGCCTATTATTTATGGTATCTTGTATGCCATATATATTTGAATTATTGGACACCATTTTCAAATAACTTACTAGACAAATTGCTGAAAGCATACCCTTCATTCACGTATAGCAAGCCTCTTAGTATAAGTCTGAATATAAAATTAGTGGCAGGACATCAATTCAATTACAGATAGAGAATCATCAGTCAAATTAATTAATATATAGTAGGAAGAGTTAGCAAATTCTTGGAAATAATCTTTACTAATGCATATTTAAATATTATTAAGATATAATTAAATAATATCATGTTTTTAGAGAAGGGAAGAATAAACAGAGTGAAGCTAAGTGAGATGAGACTTGTAAACTATAGTTAAGATTTAAATACAGGACCAGGGATATAGCTTAGTTGGTACAAGGCTTGAATAAGATTCAAAACCTGCACAGAAGGTTCACTCTACAAAACTAGGCAAGGTGGTATATATCTGTAGTAGCATCACTTGGAAGGTAGAGGAAACCAGAAATCCCATGGCATCTCTAGCTACACAAAGCAAGCGTTCAGGAAGGCCATGGACACATACCATGCAGGAGAAAAAAATGAAATAAAGATGTAGAGAAGAAAGAATGGAGTAAAGACAGGCGGAAAGTTAAGAAAGAAGTGAAAGAGCCAGGCAGTGGTGGCGCACACCTTTAATCCCAGCACTTGGGAGGCAGAGGCAGGTGGATTTCTGAATTCGAGGCCAGCCTGGTCTACAGAGTGAGTTCCAGGACAGTCAGGGCTATACAGTGAAACCCTATCTTGAAAAACCAAAAATTTAAAAAAAGAAAGAAAGAAAGAAAGAAAGAAAGAGAGAGAGAGAGAGAGAGAGAGAGAGAGAGAGAGAGTAAGAGAGAAAGAAAAGATAAAAGGATGAGAAGAAAGAACAGTTTAAGAAAGTGCTGATTCTGCTTCTTACTAGAACAAGACTCAGAATGTGGGTTACATTCCACCTGCCATGAGGTTTAAAAAAGAATAAGTTGTCTATGGTGTTGGGGAGAAGATTCAGTGGTTAAGAGCATTTGCCATCCTTGAGACAATTATGTTCCACATTATGTTCCCAGCAGTTGTAGAATCTTGTCATTCCGGATTCGGGTGCCTTTTCTGGCCTTTGAAATCATGACATGCACATGCTGCAAGTACATGTACTCATGCACACACAGGGACACATTAAATAATTTGATATTTTATAACTAGCTTTTTAAAAAAGTAGTTGTCTAACAGGATTTTAGTTGAACTTTACTAATCTTTTTTAGGAAAAACTCAAAGCCTTTTGTTAAGTAATTATTATACTTATACTGAAACTAAGCACATACAGTATTGCCTCAGTTCATATAAAGTTATTTGAGGAGTAGAAAAACAATGTGTTAGTCAAAAAAGTTTTTGTGACACAAATATAAGTACCTGAATTCAGGTTCCTAGGTCCCATATTATAAACCTGGCCTACAGACCCTCTGGAGCTCCTGGGGACTGAACCACCAACCAGAGAATACATATGGAGAGACCCATGCCACTGGCCACATACGTGTCAGAAGATGGCCTTGTTGGACATCAGTGAGAGGAGAGGTCCTCCGGCCTGAGGGTGTTCAGTGCCACATTGTAGGGGAATGCCAGGAAAAGAGGATGGAAGTGGATGTGTGGGGGAGCACCTTCATAGAGGCAGGGGGAAAGGGGATGAGATAGGGGATTTCTGAAGGGGAGAACTGGAAAGGGGAAAACATTTGAAATGTGAATAAAGAAAATATCCAGGAAAATAAGTAAATAAATAAATAAATAAATAAATAAATCCCATTTGGTTCTGAAGGGAAAAAAAGAAAAGAAAGAAAGAGAAAAAGAAAAAGAAAGAAAGAAAGAGAGAGAGAGAGAGAGAGAGAGAGAGAGAGAGAGAGAGAGAGAGAGAGAGAGAGTGAAAGCTAGGTCTAATTAAGTATTTGTTATTATTGAAAAAAAATGGCATAACACAAGTCTGTGCAATCGAAGCACTAGGATCTGCAGAGATGTCCTCTGGAAGTCCCTCGCCACCAAGTCTAGCCAAATTTGCAAGCTCCAATTCAGTGAGAGATGAGGTCCTTCAAGCAATATGGTAGAGAGTGATGAAGTATACCTACCTACCCATATGCACACAATTGTAAATACATGTGCACATAAAACATGCACACACACAAATAAACACACACACAGCAGTCTGATTATATAAAATGCAACTCTTCTGCCTGTGATGCTATAGCTCTACTCACCTTTTTAAAAAAGAAATATTGTTAAATTTCACTTATGTACATATGTGCTTGAAAGTCTATGCAAACTGAGTGAAGATCCCTGCATAGCTAGAAGAGAGTATCAGACAACATTGGGCTGGCATAACCAGCATGGTTCTTCTACTTAATACATAGTTGAATATCACCATTTTCTATAATTAAACATCATCTTTCTAAATAACAACATACATGGTGATATCTATACAAGACAAAAAATAAATGGGTAAAATAAACAAATGTCTAGTTGGAGGAAGTGATTACTTTTGGAGTTATTGGGTATCAAGCTCTTAAATACACCTCCCCCCACCCAGAAATTACAAGTTATTATCAATTCCTTTGCCAATCTTCCAGAACTTGATGGTGAGACACTATTTTTGAAACCATCACATACCTGAAGTGTAAAGCATAAAGAAATATAGTTGGTACAGATTTAAAAGTTTTATTCCTACTGACTAGCTTTCATAATGTTGAAAGTCACTATGCATATGCAGTTGAGAAAAGAAATTATCAACATTACCCAGGTATAAGCCCTGTAAGCTACAATAAAACTGTCCTGGCAAGGCATTTCCACTGGTGCAATAGTGAGATAGATGCCACTGGAGTAAACAACCACTTCTTGGTAATTTGGCATTTATGCTATACAAGCTGATATTCATACCTGTCAGTATTTTATGGTAAAGAGTTTATGGCAGGATGATCCTAAACCCTAGGAGAGAACTTGGTAGTATTATTCTCCTGCACAAGCATAGCAGTAAACCAATTTCAATAACTTGCATTAAATCCATAGATTAAGTCATCTCTCAACCCACATCAAAGGAATTCTGTTTGCAGTAGATTCTGATCAACAGAGACCACCAATCAGCCAACCTGGAGGGGAAAAGATATTGCATAGCCCTAAGTGGGACATCTGTTCCACATTCTCTCCTTCAAAGTCTCAGGGATCATTTTGAAAAGAGAGGAAAGAGTGTCAGAGCCAAATATGGTAAGTTATTAAAAGGAAACGGAGCCCTCTGGAAAAGGAAGGCAGCTGTACATATGAATTCATGGAGGAAACAAGACCTGTGAAAACCTAAACCAGACCTAATACCAGAATGCAGAGCAAAGTTGAGCACACTTTGCTCTATCTCCTATCCATGCATCTATTGGAATTCTGAGCTCATAGTAATGAGAGTTTTCTCTAAAGTTTTAACCCATGAGAAGTTAATCTCATTACAATGGAAGGGCACACAGCTGTGAATATCAAGAAAAAAAACAAATTGAGCTTGAAGGAAAAACAATACAAAGTTAGATGGGAACAGAAAGGAAGGGTGTGTGTCATCATTCTAGAGGGGGCAAGACCTGAAAGAATGGAGCTGATAAATAAGGTGGACTAAAGTCTCATGCAATAACCAACTTTGTTCAGGGCATCAGACAATTTATACACTTAGGGTTAAGCAGAGTCACATGTGTAAAGTGTTTGGTAACAATGACAATTCTCACATGGCAAGAACATGCTTTTCCATAGATGCTTAAACAAATAACAATAAGCAGTTGTAATGAGTAATCTGAAGTACAGTTACTGCTCTCCTCTACACCTGACAGGTGTGCAAAATAACACATCCTAAGAACAAAAAATGAGCTCAATAGAATTTTTTTTTTTGGCTTGGCATTTTTTCACAAACACTCAGAGTTCCCCTCAGACAGCTCCAGTCATGGACCACATTCTGATAGTTGTAGACCGGAGAAAAGTTAGGAGAAAGAGGGTGAATAGGATCAAAATGTATTTTATGAAAATTTCAGAGAACTAATTTAAAAAATGAAAGAAATCATCTAACATGGGGTTTTAAAAGCACTTTACTCTGATAATCCCATGGCCTTTTGGCTGGTAGCTGCTACACTTACTTGAAAGGTCTAAAAGAGACTATTTGCCTTTTGTATCAGTTATACAAAACCGTATATATCAGAATATTCTGATTATTCTCAATAATTCCTAAGGTACTAAACATTTCATTTCTTCCCAGTTTTCTTCAGATGTTACCTGTTTTCCTTGGGGGAGGTGTGTAATGGTGGTTGTCAGGGTCTAGAACTCTATCTAGTCCAAGCTAACCTCAAACTCATAATCACCCATCCTTGGGTTCCTTAGTGCTGACATCAAAATTATGTGCCACCACAACTTGCTATAAGTGCCATTTCATCCAGTGAATAAATAATGCCTTATATCATTAAAAAATGCTATATATACAAAATAACTAAAAATTACTTTCAACATTATCAATTTTCTTCAAAGTAAATTGATTAGACAAAAATGTGTCTGTGTGTGTGTGTGTGTGTGTGTGTGTGTGTGTGTGTGCGTGATATGTGGATAAAGAAACTATATTTTTTTCAGTTCAGTTCATTCTGACAAATCCATAATTACATTTTTGAGAATTAAAGAATTGCAAGATTAACAAAGATTTCCAATGCAAACAACTCTTATTTGTAAGACTTCTTGACTTCACAGCACAAATAATCATGCCCTGTTATGACTGAGCGAATGTAGGACCTAATTGAACTGATTGTGAAGGAGATTAATTATATCAAAACTATTAACAAGGCAGTGGAGTTGGAAAAAGCTAGCCTTGATATCCATGCTGTAACATGGCAAAGCAGCACAGACAAAACCTTGTGCTCTACATTAATAGGGTATCTCTTATCTGTTTTAGCAAGTGTAGAGAGCTGTCCAAACCGCACCCTAAAGATGGTGCTGGCTTCTGCTCCTTGCTGGAACGATAGAGTGATAAACAACACCTGATTTGGCTGTGCTTGTTTGCCTGGTTTGCTTCCGAGTTTGGCAACCTATCTGCACACACCACGTGGCCTACTGAGATAGGCTTGGCGGAGAGCATTTAAGGGCCTGGGGTGTTCCCCTTGGGGTCAGGAGATCAGTCAGGAGATCAGTCAGAAGATAGTCAGTCAGTCAGTCAGTCACTCAGTCAGTCAGTCGAGAAGTCAGAAGTCAAGAAGTCGGTCAGTCAGTCAGTCAGTCCGTCAATCAGTCAGTCAGAAGAAGAAGAATGTTCAAGGTTCCTGAATAAATTGCTTTAAGAAGAGCCCTCGGGTCGTGTCTTTCCTGCTGACGGGAGTGTCGCGACAGGCAAGGTTTTTTGTTGTGAAAGAAACAATTGCAAGGTTTCATGATACTAAATAAACTATCAAAGTCACGACTGTAGTTTACTGGGGACTACCCGACAGAGCATAACAAAGGTCCATATGCAAGTGTGCAAACATACATGTGGAGGCCTGAGGTCGACATTAGGTGTCTTCCTGAGTGACTCGCTACCTTTTCGACAAGATCTTTCATTGAACCTAGATCTCAGATGCAGTTAGACCTGCTGGGTAGAAAATTTCAGTGTCTGGCTCATCAGCACTGGGGCTACAGGCACTTGACACCATGGCATGAGTTGTTCAAAGGTCTTGGAGATCCAAATTCAAGTCCTTAATGCTGTGTGGCCAGCACTTTAGTAATTAAATGACCTCCCCAGTACCACTTCTATTATTTGCTACCAAGATGTTGCAAGTGACCTGATAATCCTAGTCTCTTATTAACTACAAAGAGAAAAGGTAAGGATTAGATTCTTCCTTAAGGTTTCAATTACTGCCTTAAAAAAAAAAAAAAAAAACAAAACACCATAATCAAATATAACCATGAAAAGAAAAGATTTATTTCAGTTTTCAACTTTGGTCATACCCATCCCAATGTAATTTAGGGCAGAAGCCTGCAAGGAAGAGCTGAATTAGAGATCATGGAAGAATGCTGCTTACTGGCTTGCTCCTTATGGTTTACTAAGCTTACCTTTCTGTAGCATTCAGGGCTATCAACTAAGAGGTGGCACCAACCACAGTGTACTATCAACTTACACAACAATCATTAATCCAGACTACAAACCAAACAAATGGAAACTTTTCCTTAGTTGAGGCTCTCTTTTCCAAATGAGTCTGGCTTGTGTCAACTTGACATAAAACTAGCAAGCACAGAGTGCTATCTACATTCTGTGTAATGATTCTTGATTACTGTTCTTTGGCTAAGATTTGATAACTGGCTACAATTTATCACTTGATTAGGGGGATGGCTTACATCAACATTTGGCAGCAGATATTCTGGTACTTCTAACCCAAATGATAAAGACTAAAGGTTGGTGTGTATAGAGCCCTATGCAAAAAAGTTTGAAGAGAAGAATTTCTGAGGAAGTCTACTGCCGACAGGTTTTATGAACATAAATGAGCTAAACAGCATTTCTTACTCTGATTTTGATGATTTGTGAAAGGACAATTTATGTGTGGGTAGTCAAATATGTACTACATTCTTAGGTTAGGAATTGTAATGCAAATCTGTGCCAAAATCTTGAATTGTACCAGTAAGCGAAAAGATATTTACTTATTTTCAAATAATTATATTCAGCTTTGTCACTGCATCTTCATTTTTCAATAATTTGAACACTGACCCATACTCATAAAAAGTTGTGATAAAATCTACATATAAATTAACATGCTTTGCATTATGGTCAGATGCCGAATCAAAGCAGTTATAACATGCCTGAATTTGTAATAGTAATAAAGAAAGGAAGGAGAGTCTAGACATCTTCTCACACTTTCTAATACATCTTGGTATACTTTTCTATTAAAGAATGGAGTAAAGTTGCAATAAAAGCATCATTTGACATCAAATGCAATTTGAGAGTATGGGGATAAAAAAGTCTATAACTTTGAAAAATCACATTAAGATCCCCAAACGTCAATGCTTCTTACTGCTAAAGTTTTATTACCCACTCACTTATATCTTTGCAATAAAAACTATCTAAATTTGCTCCTTCTTTTTGGAAAATATGAAACTGATTAACAAGGGAACAGAAAAATGCAGAAATCTTTCTCAAAGAAAATGACTTTTCTTAGCAGCAAATGGGGGGGGGGGAGAGTCCTTTATTCTTTGAGGAGTGATAAACCTCAGCAAGTGAAAAGCTGACTGATAATTAAATATAGCTTTTGCTCTACTGTCACCTTGGGGAGAGTTCACATCTAAAGATGACAGCAGATCTCATCTGATCTCAATGAGTTATGCTTAAAATAATTGTGGAAAGAGTTTGGAAAAATATTTATGGGTGTTATAATGATAAGATGGGCATACATTACTGAACACAATCATAGAGTCAGATCAGAAATTACCTGACTGTTAAAAGACTTCTTAGGGGCAGGAGAGAGGGGCCAGGGGTTAAGAATCTTCCAGAGATTCAGGTTCAATTCCCAACACCAGATGATATCTCACTACTATTTCTAACTTGAGCTCCAGGAGTTCTGATACCTTCTCACAAATACACATGCAGACAAAATACCAATGCATATACAATAAAACTAAATAAAAAGATTTTTACAAGATTTTCTACATGATGAAAATAGTCTAAGATGCCCACTATAAAGCACAGTAACTATGTGCATTTGTCCCCTGAGCATCAAAAATGGGGCTACTACGATAAAAGTCTGCTTTTGCCATTGTCTTTAATTAAACTATCACCAAATCTGGTGTCCAGACATACTTGTTAGAATGAGTCCCATGCAACATTTTCATTGCAGAAATACAGAATCACTTTGACCAAAAGCATCAAAAATGTCAGACAAACTATCATATGTTATAATGAGCTTCATGTCCATCGTTTTATTTTAAATTACATATTTTATTTTGAGTATGTGTGTTTATATGTGTGTGCATATGTGTACATATGTTCATGTGTAGGGATGCACGTGCTATAGAGCATCCATGTGAAGGTCAGAAGAAAGTTGCTGGAGCTATCTTTGTCTTTCCACATTGTAGGTCATGGGGTTTAAACTCAGTTTGCCAGACTCTGTGGCAGGAGTCTCTTCCTACTAAGCCATTTCAAAACACCTCTTTATTTTTTATGAAGAAGTATTACTTAAATTTCCTATAAAATGATTGTATTTCAATTGATAATTTATACATTATATCAACAACTTTGAAGATGGTAAGATAATAACTTATTTCTAAATTTAAAGGAAATGTTTTCAGGTTCTTGACACTTAGAACATTATTGTTTATAGGTTTGACATATATAATCTTGTTTATAAAAATATATTTACTTTACTTCCATATTCCTCAAAGTTTTTTAATATGAAAGGAATGACAAGGGATTTTTCTTAGCTTGCTAAGATTATGTTATTTCTAGCAAGTATATTATATGCTGTATTTTTTTTATTGATTTAAACTAACCTTTTTAAACAAGCTCATATCTCTATGATGATATGATGAAACCTAGGTTTATATCTTAATGTCCCTGGATGGAATTTGTTGTGAAATTTTGTTTATACTCACCAGGTAAATTTTTTTTATAATTTTTCTGTTATCCATTGCCCTCTTTTAATATAAAGGTGATATTGACTTTATAAAATGAGTTTATTTTCTTGTGATAAGACATCAACAGCTAACTCGTGGATTTTTCAAGAACATAGTATATATCCATCAAATGTATTCACCTTAATCTAAAATAGTCAAGGTGAACCTATTGATTCCATCAATATAGTAATGTGGTATGTGCTCAATATCTTCCCAGTGATCTTCAAGATTCCAATCTTTGATATTAGCTCTTAATGTCTGTTAGATCAACATTTTGATATGTCATATAAGAAATATTGAGAAGTATTTTTCTTTGTGCATTATATAAGTGCCAAAATATCTAGCCAGCTTAACTGAGGCTGTGTGAATGATGGGATTCTCCTTTTTGGCAAGATCATATTCTATTGATCATATCCAATCATTTCAACACCAACTCATTCATTAACGATAGATTAATTCAATATGCTAATACACTAAGAATGTTAAATTTTTCTCAAAAGAGAAGAAATGGAGTTAAAATTCATCAACCCAGCAAGGAACACTCACTCTACATAATATAGATATAGGATATAACATGAAAGAAAACCTTTTTTAACTATGTATCTTATAGTAAATTAATATTCAATATATAAAAGTATCTAAAACACTAAATACATACATCAAAAAAAGCAACCATTAGGCAGATCTTAGGGAATATCACAAAAGACAAGGAGGCAGGATCACAGAAGTCAGAGGGATCCAGGACAACAGGAGAATACAGCACAAAAGAATTAATTAAATGCAGCTTATAGGGACTCCCAGAGACTGAGGCCATAGGGCCTGCATGGGTCTCAGCTAGGGTCTCTGCATATATATGTTGTGGTTGTGTAGCTTAATATTCCTGTGGGATTGATAGCAGTGAATGAGGGGATGCCTCTGACTCTCTTGCCTGCTCATGAGACTCTTTTCATCCTATTAGATAGCCTTGTCCAGCCTTGATACGAAAGTTGATGCCTAGTTTTATTGCATATTGTAACACCATGTTCAGTTGAAAGTGATCTTTTCACCTGCTCTTTTTTGATGGAAAATGGAAAAAAAAGTGGATCTAGGTAAGTAGAAGGGGGGTTCTGAGAAGAGAAGAGGGAGGGGAAGATGTGTCTGGATGTATTGTATGAAAGAAGAATAAAGAAAAAGAGAAAAAACCCAAATAATCTATTAATAACTATGAATTGGAAAGCCTTCAAAAGGAAAAATACAGATAACCAATAAATATACGAAAAAAATTATCACTTTAGCCATCATGGAATTGAAAATTAAAATTGCATTAAATATTCTAACTTATCCTAATCAGAATGCCTATCAACAAGATCAAAATTAATTAAGTTTTCAAGTAAGCTTAATGAAAGAAACTTTGCAGTTATCGAGGTAGAATGGTAAATTAGTACAAAAACTATGAAAATGCCACTTTTTTCCATTAATAGTAGTCATCTTACTTATTCCATATGACTACTGTGAACAATGCCACAACACCCTTATCAAAGAGAACTCTCTTTGCAACAAGAAGAGACAACCACACCCAATGAAAATTCAGAGCTCAGTATTAATAGATACATCTAAAAATCCACAGGTAAGGTTCAGTTATCACTGAGGAAAGGGGCACAGAAAGATTGTAATAGTCAAAGGATAGAGAATTTTGCAATGAGAGTCTGTCTTATAGTAATGCCAGCAGTTATATCTATAAAATTTCATCAACATGATTGCCTAAATATGAGCTGAACATAGACAATAATAGACATGCTAAAGTAGATGGGAAAGCTCACAAAGCCTCAGCTCTACACAAATAATTATAATAATTATAGGCATCTAAGGGATGCTAAGAGGAAGGAATAGTCTTCCCCAGAGATGAGCACAATAGGTAATCCAATACCAAATGTTCAGCCCTGAAAACACACACACAATTAATGGTATACAGACTAAGCAGATTGTGTTTAAGAATATATATATATATATGTGTGTGTGTGTGTGTGTGTGTGTGTGTGTGTGTGTGTGTAACAACCATTTTGAAAATAGAGGTCATTAGTTTGAAAAGTATGAAGAGGTATATATAAGAGAGGTTGGAAAGAGGAAAGTCAAGGGAGGAATAACTCAATTATATTGTGATTTCACAAAAATACAAAATAGATGTACAAATATTTTTGTGTGACACCAACATATTCCTTCAAACATAAATTTTAAAGTGGTATGTCTGGATTGTATTTGGAATCATAGAACTCAAATGTGATTTGCATATGAGTACTCCTGCCTCTCTGTGTGTCTGTGTATATATAAAATCAGCATGTTATATAGACCTATATAAAAGTACAAAATGGATTTAGGTCAGATTATTTTCTGGATGTATCAAGGAATTGATATTTTGGAAGTCTGATATAAAGAAAAATGAATCCCTTCACTTCTAGGTCAGTAGTTTGAATTCAACTCAGCTTAGTATTAACTTTAAGTATGAAATATGTGTTGTTTAGATTGGTCTCAGAATAAAAATAGAATGGCTGCCTTACACAGAAATGAAAACCATCCATATTCTCCAAATCACCAGCCCCATTCCTGACAAGTGGGGTTACAGGGAGTAGGATGAGACAACATGGCTAGACACAGCAGCTTACTTAAGCCATGTGTAAGTAAATGTCAAATATTATAAAGATTATTCCAGTTTAAAATTAGAAATTTAAAATTATGTTCTGTTCGGTTCTCTTCATTAATAATGTAATGAAAAAGTTTATGCATTATGGATATTGGAAATTGAGGTGGAGACCTTATTTAGATTATAAGCATATTATTATTAAATACAAGGTATTCTTTAGGGATGACGGACATGCTAAAAATTGAAATCCTATTTTCTCACTTTGTTTTTCTATACTATAACCTAATGCCTTGGCAGATGCTCCACAACACTTTTATTATAGATACATGGATTAGTAAGTATATAGATAAACAGATCGTGAAGTTTGGTCTTATGCTAGGTATTGTAATGTTAAATGCAGGTCCTCAAGACCTGGTTGGCCCAGAGATCAGAGAGTCTACACATTATTGGCCTCAAGTAATTCCTGGTTGATGAATAAAGATACCAACACCTAAAGCCACCATGAGTTAGGACTCAAGAGAATGTTGCCATGAGAGCTGGCCAGTTGTAGCAAAGAGCAAACCAAGTAAAACATGGTAAGTAATAACTCATGGTTATCTATAGGAAAGTATATTCTAACAGCATAGAGGATAGGCAGCTGCCCAGCTATTGTGCTGTTTAAGGCTTGTTGTAAAGATAAAGGCTGTATGTGTTTCATTTGGGAACTTAAATAGCTAAGGCAAGGTAGAAACCTCAGGCCAGGATTTAAATCATTTAAATGAGCAGGTGCACAGTTTGTAAGCTAAAATTATAAATTAAGCCTCTATAATAACCAGCTACTTTTATACAGATTGAAAATACATCAGTAAGAATTTGAATTGAATTATGCACATTTATTTTCCATGTGTTCAACAATAGAAAACACACATAAAGGTATTTACTTGTCTCTTCCCTATGAAGTTCTTAATTTAGAACCAACACCTTTTGCTAACACAGCCTCCACATGTCCTTTCTCTTTACACCATCTCACATCTCAACACTTAAATATTTGGTTTCCACTGGGCCAATTTTTTGATGGCTATAATAGATAGACGTTAAAGAGATTATTGAAACATATCTCAGGCTATATTTACGAAAGTGTATCAAGTCATAGGTAAATTGTAAAAGCTCTGGATTCATGTGTGTTTTCCATTGAAATATTCAAATTTGAAGACTAGTAGGAAATGGTGGAACTGTGAAAATTGGAGGATATGGGGAATTACTTTGGGGCATCACTAACGGCCATGACTTTGAAGGGTTTGTATTGGCGCAGGACTCTTCCTTTTAACACCCCCCCGTTTCCTGCCTACCATAGTATAAGCAGCAACTGTAATATGCTTCCATAGCCATGATGTTATAACTCCCCTCATACCCAAAGCAAAGAAGCAGGCAATCTTAAAGTTAAATCCCCAAAACTATGAGCCATAATAGATCTGCCTTCTTCTAACTCTCTAGTGTTTGTCAGAGAGATAGAAAACTTAACAAAACAACTCTTTCTATGGGAAAAAAGGCAGGCATTTGATAAATGTATATTAAAATAAATATAGAATACTGTGATGTATTAAACATTCTTTTGCCTGTTAGAGGACCAAAAATGAACAAACAGAAAATCAGTCATGCCCTGGTTGTGGTTAAATAGCCAATGAGCAAAATGAAGAAAGAGAACCTTGGGCACAGGATGGAAGTGTTCAGATCGGGAGAAATCTTTGCAACTTTAGCTTTAAAAAGAATGAAACAGACCTTATAAATATGGAGTCATTTGACTCAAACAAGGAGGTAACCAAGCCAATGATAAGATATCTACTAGAAAACTTCAGGAAAAGAACAAGGCCTTGTAGTGGGAAAAGAATAATATGTATAAGGATTAAAAGATTATTATACATGGGTAAGAGTTCAATAAGTGAATAGAATATGCCTTATGGCAACAGGGCCTAGTAGGTCAGGAAGACCAGTTTGTTGGAATGAAATGGAAAGATGTTGATTTTGAACATTGATGGCTAAATTTCTCCTCCAGTAACATGTATAGTACTGCCCAATGCCATGAGTGTTAGTCAGTAGGGGTGAATGTTGTAGCTGAGCACTGCTCCATGTCAAACGACATGCGGTTTCCTTAGAAATAGTGTCTTTCCTTGAGGCTGTAGGAGAGAACCAACAGCCTTGCCAATAGCTCTTATTGTTTCAGGGAGTCTATTGGATAACTTTGGCCAGTGATTTAAAAAGATAACCAATCTGTAGGTTACTGATTTGTCTTATTGACTATGTCCTTTGCCTTACAGAAGCTTTCCAGTTTCATAAGGTCCCATTTATCAATTACTTTTTTAAGTTTTATTGCATTATGATGAGAAAAGTTACATGATTTCAATTTTCTGAATTTGTTAACATTTAAAAACATATTTTAAGTAAATAGAATTAAATTACATTCTTGTTTCCCTTTTGTACCTCAACTCCTCCCAGAGACTCCCCCTTCAATATCTATAATATATTTTTTGTCATATTCTTTAAAATTGATAAAATATTATAACAATAAAAATGAGTATTATAAAAGTTGTTTGATATAAAACAACAATCAATTTAACAGTCTTATGTAGATGTTTGTCTACAGCAGAACTGAAAATACATATGCTTTTCTCACTATAAATTTTAAATAACTCCAAACATATTAACCGCATATTTCAAAATGATACATCACTACTAGTATTTTCTTAAATGAACATAAATATATAAAGTCTTTTCATTTGTTTGTTTGTTTGTTTGTTTGTTTTGTATTTAGTAGAGCTTAAAATCTTGGCTCTTACTGTGGTACAAGCCCAAAATAAGAACAATTTTTAGACATTGGATTTCATTGTAATAAGGCTGTACTTCAATGACCCTCATATTACCAAAGGATTTTACCTCCATCGTAGCTAAGCTGAGAGCTGGCAGTTCTACTGCACCAAGGAATGAATTATAGGCATGGTTTTTGGATATAGACTTCCTGCTATGGTCAAAGCTATTTGACTTGAGTGAGTGAGAGCATGAGTCATTAGAGTTCTGTTTAGGAAATTTCTCCCTGTGCCAATGAGTTCAAGGCTCTTTCTCTTCTACTGGATTCAGTGTTTCTCGTTTTATGTTGAAGTCCTTGATCCACTTGGACTTGAGCTTTGTACAAGGTGACAAATATGGATCTATTTTCTTTTTTCTTTTTTTAAAAAGATTTATTTATTTATTTTATGTGTATGAGTACACTGTAGCTGTACAGATGGCTGTGAGCTGGGTTTGCTCCTGCGTAATATACTGTAGCTGTCTTCAGACACACCAGAAGAGGGCATCAGATCTCATTACGGGTGGTTGTGAGCCACAATGTGGTTGCTGGGATCAAAACTCATGACATTCGGAAGAGCAATCTGTGCTCTTACCTGCTGAACCATCTCACCAGCCCCTGCATCTATTTTCATTCTTCTACATACAGAGAGCCAATTAGACCAGCACCATTTATTGAAGATGCTTTCTTTTGTCCCTTTGTATATTTTTGGCATTTTTGTCAAAGATCAAGTGATGATAAGTGTGTGGCTTTATTTCTGGGTCTTCAATTCTATTCTATTGATCAACATGTCTGTCTCTATAACAATACCATGCAGTTTTTATCACTATTGCTCTGTAGTAAAGTTTGAGGTCAGGGATGCTGATTCCCCTGCTGTTCTTTTATTGTTAAGAATTGTTTTCACTATTCTGTGGTTTTTGCCTTTCCAAATGAATTTGAGAATTGCCCTTTCCATGTCTTTGAAGAATTGTTTTGAGATCTTCATTGGGATTGCATTGAAGCTATAGATCGCTGTTGGTAGGACGGCCATTTTTACTATGTTAATTCTGCCAATCCATGAGCATGGGAGATCTCTCCATTTTCTGAGATCTTCGATTTCTTTCTTGAGAGACTTGAAGTGATTGTCACATGGATCTTTCACTTGTTTGGTTAGAATTACCCCCAAGATATTTTATATTATTTGTGGCTATTGTGAAGGGAGTTGTTTCCCTAATTTCTTTCTCAGCCTGTTTATCCTTTGTATCAAGGAAGGCTACTGATTTATTTGAGTTAATTTTATATAACAACTCCAAAACCCTAGGAACCTATCATGAATGCCCTCTGGAAGGCCCAATAAATAGTTGAAAGAGTCAAATGCAGATATTTGCACCCAATCAGGGGACAGAAGCAGCTGGCACCTGTTGTTGTATTAGGGAAGGCTGAAAGAAGCTGAGGAGAAGGGCAGTCCTGTAGGAGGACCAACAGTCTCAATTAATCTGGACTCTCTAGATCTCTCAAACACTGGACCATTAAACAGGCAACATATACCAGCTGATATGAGGCCCCCAACACACATACTGTAGAGGACTGCCAGGTTTGTGTTCATTCAGAGATAATGCACCTAACCCTCAAGAGACTGGAGGCCCCAGGGAGTTTAGAGGTCAGGTAGGGAGAGAGGGTGGGAACATCCACCATCCACATGGAGACAGGGGGTGGGGAGGAGGTGTGGCCTGTGGAACAGTTGGAGGGTGGATGGAGGGGGAATAAAATATGGAGTATAAAAAATAATTAATAAATAAATAATAAATAAATACTGAAAAAAAGATGTAACCATTCCTGGTACTTGGTATTTCATTTGCTAACATATGTTGTTTAATTGTGGGCACTGTCTCACTTGTTATATGGTAACTCCATTTAAATTCATTTTATATATGTATATCTTGTAGAAAGCTTCTAGAGTAATAAGTTTCCATGTGGATTTTTCTAAAGGTCTTTAGTGTTGCTCATCTTCCCTTTAGTCCCTTCTCTATCCTTCCTTTCACTCCGTTACCCATTTCATATTCTTTTTCCAGTTTCCCCTTTATCCCCTTACAACATTATATTCTATTTCCTATTCTTTGGAGGATAACCTCCTCCCCCAAGCTGCTAACTAGCTACTTAGTCTCTGTTTTAAACACAAATATCTCAACTTTAAAAGCTAACATCCACATATAAGGAGCAAACATGCAATTTTTCCCTGGACCTGGGTTACTATACCCAGGATTATTGTTTCAAGCTATACTGGCTAGTTTTATTGTCAACTTGACACAAGCTAGAGTCCTCACAGAAAAAGGAGTCTCAGTTAAGAAAATGCCTCTCAAAAATCCAGCTGGACAACATTTTCTAAATTAGTGATCAGTGGGGGAGGGCTGGTCCATTGTGGATTGTGCCTTCCATGGGCTTGTAGTCCTGGGTTCTATAAGGAGGAAGGCTGAGCAAGCCTGGAGAAGTGGGCCAGTAAGCACCACTCCTCCATGACCTCTGCATCAGCTCTTGTCTTCAGGTTCCAGGCTGTTTGTGTTGCTGTATTTACTACAAGGATGGACTGTGATCTAGAAGTATAACACAAATAAACTCTTTACCCCACCATTTGCTTTTTGGTCGTGGTGTTTCATTTCAGCAATAGAAACGATGGCTATGACACTATCTCCATAAATCACCTGACATCACTTATATTAACAGCTGCATAATATTCCATTCTGTAATGTACATTTGCAGTTTGCATTCATCAGCCAATTTACATGTAGGTTATTTGCAGTTACTGATTATTATGAATAGGACAGCAATGAACATGGGTCAGGATTCTATAGTAATATGGAGTCATTTGGGTGTATGCCCAAGGGTAGTATCACTGGATCTTGTAGTAGGCTTATTGCTAGCTTTCCAAGGAACCTCTTCACTAACTTCCATAGTGGCTAGACCAGTTTGTACTCCTACCAGCCATGAATAAATGTCCCTTTCCCCATATCCTCAACAGCATGCGCTGTCATTTGTTGATTAAACTCTGTCATTATTACTGTGATAAGCTGAAATTACAGTTTTAATTAACATGATGGCTAAGAATGTTGAAAAATTGTAATTGTTTTTCAGCCATTTTTAATTCATCGTCTGAGAGTTTTCTGTTTAGTTTTACAACATATTTTTTATTGTGATAGCTGGTTGCATAATTTACACTTTCAAGTTCTTTGTATATTCTAGCTATTGACCCTTGGTTAGATGTATAATTAATAAAGATTTGATTTTTTCCCATTCTTGTAGACTATCACATTGCATAAATGATGGTGTCCTTTGCAGTATAGAAGCTTTCTAGCTTCATGTGATCCCATATTACTTTCTGCCTTGGGTCCTGTGCTGGCAGAGTACTTTTCAGAAAGCCCTTTCCTATGTCAATGAGTTCTAGTACATTCCCTACTTTCTGTTTTGTAAACACCTTGCTCCAACTGGAGTTAGGTTTGTGCATGATAATATATGCATACCTATTTTCACTCTTCTACAAGCAGGAATCCAGTTTTGCTATCACTGTTTGTCCAATGTGTATTTTTGTTTTCTTTGTCACAGATCAGGTGATATAAATGTGTGGAGTTATGTCTGGGTCTTCAAGTCTGTTTATCCCATTGATAAATTTTCTCTTACCTAATGCCATTAACATGCTGATTTTAATCACTATAACTGTATAAGACAATTTGTAATCTAGGATGCTGATCCCTACAGTGGTCCATGAATCCTTCAGGATTGTTTTAACTACTCTGCTTCTTCTGTTTTGTTTTGTTTAGCTTTGCTTTGCTTTGT
The DNA here is from genome assembly GCA_019843815.1 of Montemys delectorum. Lineage (NCBI taxonomy): Eukaryota > Metazoa > Chordata > Mammalia > Rodentia > Muridae > Montemys > Montemys delectorum. The sequence continues at coordinate 29,401 of JADRCD010212249.1, read as the reverse complement.
TTGTGCATGTGTTTCTTCTATACTTATTTTTTTTTCATTTTCTGTGTGGAACTGAATTGCAATTTTCATGATGACCACACTGAATCTCTACATTACTTTTGATTTGATGGACGTTTTCATGGAATTAGTTTAAGGATCCATCCTTTCCATCTTCCACTGTTTTCTTCGATTTCTCTTTTGAATATCATAAAGGTTTTATTATATAATTCCTTCATTTGATTGGTCAAAGTTATTTCAAGATATTTTTGAGACTATTGTAAAGGTACTGTTCCCATTACTTTTTCTCAGTATGCCTGACATTTGTTTATAGGAAGGTGACTAATTTTTTGGTGTTATCATTTTATCCTGCTATGTACAAAGAGTATTTATCAGCTGTAGATGTTTGCTGATAGAGTACTCAGGGTCTCTTCTGTATAAACCATGCCATCTACAAAGTCAAGTACTTTAGATGTGTTCTTTCCTCGCTGTCTCTTTTTTAAATTTCTTTCCATGATATTACTGTTCTAGATAAGAATCTGAACATTATATTAAATGGGTATAAAGAAAGTGGACATCCTTTTTCTGCTCTTTATTTAAGTAGAAATCTCTTTAATTTCACTGTATTTTTAATGTTGCTGGCTATGTACTTGCTGTGAATTATTCTTATTACATTAAGATATATCCCTCATAGTTATTCTCTCCAGGACTTAAAGCATAATTTAATTTCACCTAGGTATGACCCCTGAGAGATACAATAGTGCCTTCTTTTTAGATATACAAATTTATACATTTATATGTATTTCAGAATGCATAAGTATATACTGCTCAGTCCATGCATTGTTAACTATTTGGTATTGGATAATCCATTGTGGTATTCTTCCCTAGGAAAAAGTTTCTCTTACTCTCAAAGCTTTCCCAGAGTTCTTTGCTTACCTGTGGGAAAACTTTCCTTTTTTTTTTTTTTTTTTTTTCATGTCAGTATATCCATCCACTCGAGACTCTGCTGTTCAAGACTTGCTTAGACAGCCATGTTGATGAGGCTTTCTAACATTTCTAGGAGACACAACCTCATACAACTCCAGGTTACTTTGGCCATTACAATTTTCCTGTCTCAACTTTTGAAATCATCCCAGAGCAGGAGATGTTTATTCCTTGCACCTCTATAGCCTTCCAAATTGAGACCAAAATAAAGCTCATCTGCCTATAACGTTTCCGCCCAATTTGGAGTCCAAGAAACATCACAGACAGGTTGTTAAAAAGCTTGAATTGGATCAGTTAACTCAGTTTAGGCAGTAAACGGAGGGATCCAAGATAACTCCGAGGTTTTTAACTCAGCTAAATAAAATTTTATTTACTAGAAAAAAAAAAGAATTGAGTATAGGAACTCTTTTTTTTTTTTAATTAGGTATTTTCTTTATTTACACGTACATTTTCCCTTTCCCAGGTTCCCCTCCAAAACAAACAAACAAACAAACAAACAAAAGCAAGAGCAAACCCCTTTTGCCTCCCCCTTCCCCATGCCTGCCACCCCACCCTCTCCCACTTATTGGCCCTGGCATTCCCCTACACTGGGGCACAAAATCTTCACAAGGCCGAGGTCCTTTCCTCCTATTGATGATCGAATTTGCAATCCTCTACTATATACCTGCTTCCAGTACATTCAATCCCCTCCTGTATAGTCCTTGATTGGTAGTTGGGTCCCTGGGAGCTCTGAGGGTACTAGTTAGTAATTGTTGATTGTCCTAAGGGGCTGCAAACCCTTCAGCTCCATAGAACCTTTCTCTAACTCTTTCACTTACAATTTTTTAGCAAGTTAACAGAAAGACTAGAAAGTGACTATAGCTAATTTTCTAATTATAAACATTATTTCAGGTCTTGTCAAGGGTTTTATTTAAGGAAAGAGCATGTAATTCAATGATCTATCTAATGAATGGCTTCATAATATTTTTATTATTATTGGATATTTTCTTTATTTACATTTCAAATATTATTCCCTTTCCTGATTTCCTGCCCTCCCAGAAACCCTCCATAGCATCCTACCTACCCCTGATTCTATGTGAGTGGGTGGCTATCCTCCACTCACCCACCTACCCACTCCCACTTCCCCACTCTCGAGTTCCCCTACACTGGGGCCTCTGTCTAGCCTTCATAGGACCAAGGACCTCTCCTCTCATTGATGCTGACAAGGCCATCCTCTGCTACACATGTGGCTAGAGCCATGGGTCCCTCCATGTATACTCCTTGGTTGGTAGTTTAGTCCCTGGGAGCGCTGTGGGGTTGGAGGTGGGGATGTCTGGTTGGTTGATATTGTTGTTCTTCCTATGGAGTTTCAAACCCCTTCAGCTCTTGGGTCCTTTCTCTAACTCCTCCATTGGAGACCTTATGGTCAGTGAGCATCTGCCTTTGTATTTGTAAGGCTCTGGCAGAGCATCTCAGAAGACAGCTATATCAGGCTCCTTTCAGAAAGCACATCTTAGCATCCACAATAGTGTCTGGGTTTGGTGACTGTATATGGAGATGAATCCCCAGTGGAGCAGTCTCTGAATGGCCTTTCCTTCAGTTTCTGCTCTATACTTTGTCTTCGTATTTGCTCCCATGAGTATTTTGTTCTCTTTTCTAAGAAGAACCAAAGCACCCTTACTTTGGTCTTCCTTCTTCTTGAGCTTCATGTAGTCTGAGAATTATATCTTTAGTATTCAGAGCTTTGAGGTTAATATCCATTTATCAGTGAGTACATACTATGTGTGTTCTTTTGTGATTAGGTTAACTTACTCAGGATGATAATTTCTAGTTCTATCCATTTGCTTAGAATTTCATAAGTTCATTTTTTTAATAGCTGAGTAGTACTCCATTGTATAAATACACCACATTTTCTGTATCCTTTCCTCTCTTGATGGACATCTTGGTTCTTTCCAGCTTCTGGCTATTAGAAATAAGGCTGTTATGAACATAATGGAGCATGTGTCCTTGTTACATGTTAGAACATCTTCTGGTTATATGCCCAGGAGTGGTATAGCTGGGTTCTTGGGTAATACTATGTCCAGTTTTCTGAGGAAATGCCAGACTGATTTCCAGAGTGGTTGTACAAACTTGCAATCCCACCAACAATGGAGGAGTGTTCCTCTTTCTCCACATCCTTGCCAGCATCTGCTGTTACCTGAGTTTTGATCTCAGCCATTCTGACTGGTGTGAGGTAGAATCTCAGGGTTGTTTTGATTTGCATTTGCCTGATGACTGAGGATGTTGACATTTCTTTCGATGCTTCTTGGCCATTCGATATTGCTCCATTGAAAATTCCTTGTTTAGATCTGTACCCCATTTTTAATAGAGTTATTTGAGTCTCTGGAGTCTAACTTCTTGAGTTCTTTGTATATATTGGATATTAGCCCACTATCAGATGTAGGATTGGTAAAGATCTTTTCCCAATCTGTTGGTTGCCATTTTGTCCTATTGACAGTGTCCTTTGCCTTACAGAAGCTTTGCAATTTTATGAGGTCCCGTTTGTTGATTCTTGATCTTAGAGCATTGGTATTCTGGATGTTCAGGAAGTTTTCCCCTGTGCACATGTGTTTAAGGCTCTTTTCCACTTTCTCCTCTAAAAGTTTCAGTGTATTTGGTTTTATGTAGAGGTGCTAAACATTTTAAAAAGTGATTCTTTGTGAGTTTTACATCATATACCCCTATACCACTAATTTCCTATTTCTCATATCTGCCCTCTGCCCTTGCAAAACTGCCCCCCAAACCCACATAAACACACAAACAATTAAAACAAAACATAGAAAACATCTTGCATTGTAAGCTGCAGTGTGTTACAGTGGATCTTACAATTTTCCCCTCTAACAATACATAGTTATTAGTGCATGTTCATAGCAATGAGTCATTGGTCTGGTTTGAGGTCTCTGGCTTCTGTGGTATCATATACTTTTTAAAGGTTAAAAATTAAGAAAGTGAAGTGTCACGGGAAAGAAAATAGAAATGCCTATAGTCCTAAAAGTCAAAGAAAATATCTTTAAAAGGATGCAGCATAAAAATGACATGAGACAAATATAGAAATGTATATCTTAGCATGGCAACCTCTAGGCAATTAGCATTCCTATTAGAATTCTAAACATGTTAATGTATTGTACAAGTGTAAGAATTGTCCTCAGCTAGGAGACAATGTACTTCAACTGTATGATTAGAGAAGAGAGTGGTAGTTATTACTGGACATGAGGGACATGGAGGAGAATGACTGAAGAATGCTTACCTTGTTACTTCTGTATTTTATCTTAAAGACCTTAACTAAATATCAAGATAGGAAGATACAAATATACATCAAAATCTAGATATATTAATAGAGGATATGAAATTAATACAAGACTGATGAGAGAGAAAGCAAACTAGGGGATATGAGTTCAATGAAATCCAATTGGTGCAGCTTGCTTTGCTTTGTTGTATCCAACTATTTTCCTGTTGGTCCTACGGCAAGCCCTACCTAATGCTTCATGATGTAAAGTCACACAGGTATGTTGTTCTATGCTATTGAAGATGAAGAGTGCCGAATTGGTCATCCAGGGCTATATTCTTTCTGGAGCTTTAGGTAAGTCTCTGACTCTGTTGTTTGCCACTGGATCCCCTTCTCCTAACTAGATTGACTGGTTAGGCCTCAGTGGGAAAGGAAGCTCTAAGTCTGGCTGCAACATGATGTTCCAGGACAGGGGGGTATCCAAGGGGGATCTTTTCTTCTTCTCTTAGAAGATAGGGAAGGGGTAATAGGGATAGGGATTTGTGAGGGTGAGACTGGGAGGTAAGGAGAGGGGGTTAAATCCACCTCCACTATTACGGCTTCTAGTTTCTTTGCCTTTCTCAACTCCCCTGCAATGCCAGAGCAGCATGCTTGATTCACTTTATCCTGTAGTATCTGGTCTCTGTTGACAAATTTTCTTCTTTTCTTCACCTCCTCCTCTTCTTCCTCTTCTTCTCTACCCCCTTCTTCTTTTCCCTCCCCCTCTTCTCCTCCTCCTCTTCTTCTTCTTACTCTTCTTTGCTTCTTCCTCTTCTTATCTTCTTCTTCCTCCTCATTTCCTTCCTCATCTTCTCCTTCTCCTACTGTACTTTGAGATGATGAAATTTATATGATATAGGATGGCTTTGAATGTACTCCTTATATAGTACATGCTGTCTATGAACTCCAGACCACATGCCTCTGACTCTAAAGCCCTAGGATTCATCACACTTGGCTTTTCAATTTTATTTTTAACATTTTTAATATTCAAAATCACTGACCTGACTTATCTCTCTTATAAGGCTTACTTATTAGCAATATGTATTTCACTTACAATGTCAGTTTTACTTTATCATGTAAACAAAAATATCTAGAAATTTACAGGGTCTGGATTAGAGATTTAGAGGGTCTTCAGATTGGGATGTAGATGGTTGGGAATAAACATTTGCCTACCATACTCTGGTTGAAGGAAAAATAGAACATGATCAGAAGGAAATTTTGTCTTGGGAGCACATGTGAGAGCAGGATGAGACTTTTGTCCAGAAACCATTATATTGATCACTTATGAGATGTAAGCTTAGTGAGAAACATAGTGGCATGCCACAGAGTTGAACAGCTTTGAAAGGAAGATTTGACTCTTAGCAACATTAAAGTTATAGGGAATGAGTAGTAAAGGTAAAAGACACAGATCTTGTCCTTACACAAGGGAGGAGATGCTTTCAAGACTCCTGGTATGGTTGTGGGCCCTAGTAGCTGATAGACAGTCAGCTGACACATCTGAGGCAAGAAATATTGAAAGATGAATGAAGAGTAAGTGAAACAATCTGAATTGTGGTACACATCCCTTGAAAACTTACCTAAACAATGTATCCAAGCAAAAGACAATTTTCCCCTCTTAAAACTGTTTAGAACTACAGTATCAACTAACTTAGAGCTCTGGGAGCTCCTAGAGACTGAGCAACCAACCCAAGAAAGGGTACTTGAGCTGGTCTGAAGCCCCTGGCATATGTGTAGCAGAGGGCTGCCATGTCTAGCATCAGTGGAAGATGATTCCTCTAATCCTTGATTCTCCAAGGTGGGGACTCAAAGGGGAGGATGGAAAAAGACCTCTACAAGGGGGGGGGCAATAAATAAACAAATAAATAAATATTTTTAAAGGGTTTAGGACATTGTTGGCTTTTGCAAACCATAATTTACCAGTGTACTAGTGCAAAGTTGTACCAGATTCCAGGAAAGACCAAGGGATTACGTAAATAGTCACATCTAAGAGTAAGTCACTTTCTATCCCAAAGGCAACTTTGATATGCTCTGTGTGTGTGTGTGTGTGTGTGTGTGTGTGTGTGCATGTGTGTGTGTGTGCGTGTATGTGTGTGCGCGCGTGTGTGTGTGTGTGTGTGTGTGTGTTTCACTGCAGTTTCTTTATACTGCCTTAATACATACCAATTTTTGCACATACTTGAAATATTTTTACTGAGATGTCTTATTTCTGTCTCATAAAGTCACATTACCTAATTATACCAATTAGATAAAATAAATACCTACAAAGATTACAAAGAATTATATCTGTAATTAAAATAAAACTAAGAGAAATCAAAGGGGAATTTATTCAATACAACTTGCTGTAAAATATTTTATGTACCCTGACCAATTTTATATGCGCAAGCCCTATACTTCTATATGGTAATTTATAGTTACATGTTTGGACATTGGAAGGTATGAGTTCAAGAAAATGAAATCTCCAGAATTGAATTAACTCTCTTTCTCAATCTATCTTCCTACTCCTTTCTTCTTCCTCTTTTCTCTCTTACATGTGATGACACAGCAAAAAGAAACTTTTTTCTTAGAAAACAAATCCCTAGGGCACTTATGTCTTCACCTCTTCTGACAGATTACACAGTGAAATATAGATTCTTTTAGACTGGCTACCCACTAAGTTTCTTACTTGAGGCACCCCAGTCCAACTAAACTACCGTTCAAAGAGGAGTCTTAAATTATCTGCTCTAGATTATTGTAAATCATATTTGTCAGCTTCTTACCCTTTACAAAACAATAAAAACAAAAACAAAACAAATCTAAACTGAAACACTCTGTAGCAAATGATCAATAAAATTATTTTTGTTATTACCTGTCATTTGGCACTGGGTATAACATCTAATACTATAGATTTGAAACTAAGCTTTTAAAGTTCACTTCAACAGTTTAAATGAATGGAACAATTAAAGAACTCTGAATAGTACTAAACTCAGAGTAATTGCTGTGTAGCTGTTAATCATAAACATACATGTCTGAATATATACAGATATTTAAATGTCATGGTCGGTCATTTTTGTTTTTATATCTATAAGTATTTGAATATGTCAGTTATTGCAGTTATTGCTTGGGGATTTCACACAGCTTCACAGAAGTCAATTGGTCAAGCTCAGAAAATTGCAATGCAATAGCAGCACCATTCAGGATTTCATACAGAACTTGAATAATAGGCTAAAAGGAGAAGTGTGGATGATAGCTGAATATTGATGCTTAAATGAGAGTTTGAGAAAATTGTCATTTTAATGTCTTGAGCCCTTTGTCAGGTTTAAGAAAGCTCTGATGAATGTGCAGAGACCTCACTGTGGAAAGATTATCACAGCCAGACACCCTCACAATGAAGCTGCAAGGAGCTAGGGAGAAGGATTACATTTCTTCCTTGCTGTGAAGCACTAGGTCAGGAAAGACATTTGAAAGGACTCCTAAATTGCAGATTAAGCCAAAACCCTTATCAATGTATTTTTTTTACTCCTATGCTATCAGCTTTTAAGTGCTACTACATTGAGAGTTTCTGTTTAAAAAGTAATAATGTAGCTACTGATTGCCATAGAAAAACTATGGGAGAAATTCACAGCAATCATTGACTCTCTTTCTATTATTCTGTAAAAGACCTTCGCTGTAAAGTCATTTGATCACCATGCAATGCATGCTCACTAAATTGCCTGTTGTGGCAATTAAAGGATGGCTTAAGATAAGACTTCCACTGATCCAGAAACCTGCTTTATGTGACAGTTGGGTAGAGACCATGACTCATTTCCTAACTAGATACATATCAGAGAGGATAAAGATGAAACATTGCTAGTACATGTGAAGAAAGAGAGTATGTGGTAAAGGAGTGGTCTACTGGGCAGGTAATTGACAGAACCAATTGTTTTGAATTCTAAGGTTAAAGGCAATAATAAGGAATGTCCTAATCTTTAGGGAAAATCATAATGCCTTGGCTCCACAAGGCCAGAGATAAGATCTCAAATAAGTTTTTCATCAAGTAGTTTTCCATTGATGGACTTCAACAAGACCCCGCAATTTACAATGTTTTTGTATAATAATTAAAATCCTAAGGAGGGGTTGTTGTGATGTTTATCTTTCTATGTATTGCCAGGGATCTGAAGAGGATAATGAGGGAAAGTTCATCTTTGGCCACCAATTCAGTCATTCAATATAACAAAGTTAAGGGACAAAAGTCAAATGAACCTGGCACACTCAGCCTCTTACCTATTAAAGGAATGATATCATTAGCTTTGTCATGCAACATAAGGTTAGGCCACTGTGAACATGAACTCCTTAAAAGATACTGTGTCTGCAGACTGGATGTTTAGAATTTTAGTACTGTGGGGAGATTGGAATGCTGCAGGTTAATTATTTTATCTTGGGCTAGTTCTAGCTCCAGAAACAGTCATTCCTTGCCCACCTCTGTGTCAGAACTAACAACCTGTGACTAATAGATAAACACATTTTGGAATCTATTAAGTTAGCAAACCACTAGCTCCCACCAAACCAGAAATTTGGATAACTGCCTTTCTGATGTAAACAGCAACGCACTTTAAATTTGCCTAGATTTAAGACTCTCTCTTTGTTCTATAACACTTTTAAAACATCATGAGGTTGCTTGCACATTGGAACTTAGAGTAACTTAACTCTGTTTCTGAGCCATGCTTATTCCAAATTGACCCAGAATAAACTATTTCTTATTCCCTTTAAGATAAGAGCTGTGGCTTTGGCATCCACACCACAAGCCAGAACTTTTATAGACTAGGATCTTGATATCACTAAACCAAGGAGAAGATTCAGGAGATTACACAAATGACATACAAATAAAGGGAAAAATGTGCCTAGAGAACTACCACCTCCCATGAAATGTCCCTTGTAAGAACTAAGCATCAACTCTCTTGTATCAGATCATCTGTCAGAGCAGAATCACAGCACTAACTCTTCATTGACATAAAATATCAATAATTTCAGAGGTCGTAGAATTGACTAACTCCCCTTAGTAACCTGGAGACAACATATCTGGCATGTGGCTGGTGATAACTGTGACTAGGTAACTTCAAAAACTTGACAGTGGCTTTTCAAAAGAAAGAAAGAGAGAAAGAAAGAAAGAAAGAAAGAAAGAAAGAAAGAAAGAAAGAAAGAAAGAAGAGAAAGAGAGAGAGAAAGAGAAAGAGAAAAAGAGAGAGAAAACGGAGAAAGAAACAAAAGAGAAAAGAAAGAAAAGAAAGAATGACTTCACTAAGAAAATGATTTCTTGGCCTTTGGGCCATATTTCACTTAACTCTACTAGTAGATATGTTTAACCTTTGATTAAAATGTCTTAACACAGGATTGACTTGGCCTATGCCTCCTGGAAGTTGCAGTATGTGTCTGGACCATGTTCTGCTTTCTCAACACCTACATGCTCCAACTTGATCTGCCTGGTGGTGATCTCATTTATAACTGAGTAGTTCTGTTGATTGCCCAATAGCTCACTGAATACAAGCTCAGTAAACTTGCTTATGCTCAAAAAAATCAATAAATGCCTGGTAGTCATTCCTTGTCTTAAGACAGACCTTAAATACATCTTTGAACATCCGTAGTTCCCTTCTTCTCTTCTCATGAGTTAAACTCCAAAAGGTATTTTGCCTCCACATTCTTGTTCATTTATCCTGTGTGTGTGTGTGTGTGTGTGTATGTGTGTGTGTGTGTGTGTGTGTGTGTGTAGGTTAGAGTAGAAGCCAGTTATATCCTTCCACCATTTTAGAGACAGAGCATTTATAGAAGTCAATTAACTTAGGAGACATCAGTTTACTAAATCACGAAATGAAGATTGAAAATCACAAAATTACATGACTTTTACAAAGAATGATCACAGGATGCCAGAATATCAATTTCAGAGAAATGTGGTGGTGGTGGGGGGGGATTGGATGCAGATCTCAGGCTTCTCGGCATGTACATTCATCCAGTGAACATTCTCACAGGTCTGTGTCTTGTTCATAGTGGTCAGATTGCTTTCTATTTTACTACTTTCAATACATCTGATACCACTGTCTAATATCAGTTGGACAGAGAAGCTTATAGCATTTCTCCATATGCTGCTATTCTCATTATTACAGTGTCAAAATATCCAAACTTGGGGTTTTCTAATACAACTGTTTCAATGTACAGTTCTGGATAGCAGACATGTACAGTAGGTATCACGGGGCTAGAAAACAAACTTGTAAAAGAGACAACATCGTGGAAGCTGTAAAAAACAAGCATTCTCTCACCACTTCCAGTTTCAAGAGTCAAGACTGCCTTCTGCTTCTTATGGCTCAGAGTATTAAAATCTTTTTTTTTTTCCACATTGCAGTGCTGTGATCAAGAATAGGAAGCTTCGTTACCTTACGAATTCTCTGATTATATCAGTCCTACCCAAGAAACCAGGACTCTGCTGATTTAAAAATTTAGCTGATTAGAAAATGTAATTTCATCTCCTGTCTTAATTCCCCTTTGTTATACAAAATACAACTCTCCATTCACCCAGGAAAAAAAACTGTTCAGAGTCTAATGATCAGCCTTCCACACACATCATTGCTAATGAATTACATCAACTATTTGATACAGTATTTCTCATTTGTAGTCACACTTTCTTTGGGCACATTTATTTATAAAACACATACTATTCTTATGTTGATTGGAGAGAAGGGGGAAAGATTAGTATCATGAATATGGATCATGAGTGAGAAAATCCTGACTCAAGATTAGCCAATGCCACACGTATTATCCTAAAACAAAATGAAATCCAGCCTGGTAGCCTAAGGACACATCTTAAAACAGTCATTAACATCACGACAAAACAATGTCATTGACATCATGGCAAAACAATAGCCAGTTAAGAAAGTATGTGGTTTAAAAATGAACCAAAGGTATCATACTGACCATATATCAGTTGTCTACTTGAGCGTTATATTTTTTCTTTTGAGACAAAGTCTTACTCTGTAGCCTGAGCTAATTCCCACTCAGTGTGTAGCTCAAGCTGACATCAGTCTTACAGCATTCCTATCTCAGCATCTCTTATGCTAGAGAATAGGTATGAGTCTCTATGTCCAGCTAGAACATTTATTAGATATTTTCCTGATTAATATGACATGTATCTTAACTGATACTCTCAAATGTGCATCCATACTTCTATAAATGCAGACAAAATTACTTATTAAACCCAGACATTATTGCTGATGCCAAGAAGTACTTGTTGACAGGAGCCTGGTATAGCATCCCCTGAGAGGCTCTGCCAGAGCATGACCAATACAGAAATGAATGCTCGCTGCCAAACATTGGACTGCATTGAGCCTGGGGACCCCAAGGAAGGAGTTAGAGAAAGGAATGAAGGAGCTGAAGGGGATTACAACCACATAGGAAGAACAACAATATCAGCTAACCAGACCTCACCAGAGCTCTCTGGGACTAAACCACTAACCAAAGAGTACACATGGAGGGACCCATGGCTCCAGCTGCATATGTAGCAAAGGATTGCCTTATCTGCCATCAAAGGGAGGGGAGGCCCTTGGTCCTGTGGCGGCCCAATGCCCCCAGCATAAGGGTATGCTAGGGTGATGAGGTTGGAGTTAGTGGGTGGGTGGGGAGAGCACCCCTATAGAGACAGGGGAGGGAATGAGATAGGGGGCTTGCAGAGGGGAAACTTGGAAGGGGGACAACATTAGAAATATAGACAAATAAATTAACCAATAAAAAACAGAAAATATTAGTAGTCAGATTGCCTACAAAACTTTAAGGTTTTGTTGTTACCAAATGTGTTTAAGATAATGCAATACTTTTTAAAATTGAGATATGTAAGTATTATGCCAATTTTACCATATACTAAGCTTATATTTACATTAAAATTATACTAACTTTAAATAGATGTGTTATCTTAGAAAGATTGTTCAAATGGAACTCACAGATTATACTTCTTAGTTTTGTACAGACAGAGTATTCAATTAAGGCACTTAATTTTAAAAACATCAGTTTAGTAAAGGAAAAATGAAGGTATTTGTGTAGAATGACATAAATTTTACTCAATATGATCACATGATACCAATATGTCAGTTTCAATGTCAAAAAGAGGTATCACAGCTATTCTCAGAATGGACTCAGTGTCATCTGAGCAAACTCAATGTGTCCAAGGCCCATCTGAAGATGTCTTGTGAGGCCATGATTACCAGTTGTTTAAACAGAAATTTCTATTACGGTCCTTGAGATAAACATCAAGGAATATAGGTCTGGAATATGACTGTGATGTCCTAAATGATAAATCCATTAATGTTTAAATAAAATTATGCTCTCCCATCTGTCCACAGCTATCCTACCCACCCTTTCTTCCATTGATCCCAATCTTTCAGATTTTAGCAATACTAGCCGTCTAACCACCATTCCATATATTCCATATCTGGATACAGACTGTATTTTACAGATTTCCTGTCCTCAGAACTAAGACAATTCTGCAGCTGTGCATTACGTTCAAGCAAACAAGTGAGCCTGAATAAATTCTAAAATTACAAGCAAGCAAACAACAAACAAAAACAACCATAAAAAGCATATATATATATATATATATATATATATATGTGTTTTTTCTCTTTTTTTACATAGTCTTTTTTTTGCCTGTGCTTAAAACTCCCCCTCTTAAAACAATTCCAGTAATATTACAATAGATGTTATTACAATAACCTCTCCTTTTTAGATACCCTAGCTCAGACAGAGTACCTGTGAGAATGGAATTTCATGGTGAAATCTAGGGAAAATACAGTTCACTCTGAAAAACTATACAATAGGCATTTTCTTGTTCTCCAAGACCCAGTTAACAGAGGGGATATAAGAGGCTCAAATGATGTAGATTTGAGTGAGTGGAGCATGCTGATCATCTTAAGGGTATCCAGCATGATTACAGGGTTATGATGGTTATCAGTCAGGACAAGACAGAGGATGACCTGCCCAAAAATTCTGGATATCTTTCTCTTCAGACCAGCTAAGGCATATTAGATGGTGAGAAGGGAACTAGAAGTAGCAAGGGAAGACCTACAGTCAGTATGTCTCAACTGTTGTGCCATGGCACATGGACATCAGAAGTTCTATTCCGTAAGGCTATCACTGCTGGCACTGGGAGACTTTGGTCGGGAGACCTGTGCTGAACAGTCCCATTTCCATCTCCTGAGAACAATAGAATTGGACTCTGGCTCAATCCAGCTCAGATGCAAGTCAATTTTCTAAAAGTTCATCTAACTTTAAGTCTGGTCTCACCTACTTCCATACCACCTGGGTTTCTGTCTAATTTTGTTATAAAGCCTGTGAGACATTTCTGGACAGAGGTACGTATATAAAGGGTGGACATTTCTTTGACTCTAATTGTCAAAAATTCTACTTAGAGTCATGGTATTTAACATTATTATCTCAGTATAAGGCAGAGAGTCCCAAAATTAGACAAGATAGGTGGTCTAAGTTGCTACCACACAAATGTGTGTGTGTGTGTGTGTGTGTGTGTGTGTGTGTGTGTGTATGTGTATGTGTGAAAGAGAGAGAAAGATTATCCTTGGTAATAAAACCTACCCAGTCCCATTAAATCAGCCAGAAAAAAATTAATTTTTTTTTCTGAGAACTTTTACTTTTACCTCTCAATGAATCAAAATTGGCAGGGTAGACTAGAGGAGCTACCGAGCTGTAAAGCAATTAGCTTCCCTACACTTCCTGTCAAATCAGTTAATGAATGCTTCCTGCAAATGTTTTGGCTTGCCTGGCTCCTGCTTAATGTAGTCATGGACATCTCCCATTTCATGCTCACAGCAAATGAGTTCCCACTCAGGAGATATAAAGGTACAAGTTATCACAGACCAGGAAACCTGAGTCTCATCACTGATGAGGCAGGAAACAATCCTACTGGAAGGAAGGGAAGCAGCCTCTGAAGCTTTGGGAAGTGGTCTTCAGTCCTCATCCATGATGACTCGAGTATTCACTTCTCTCCTAAAGCTTTCTTCAGAGTAAACCCAGTTACTGGCATTGACTGGTAGGCTTGGGTCACCGTGCTTCCTTCCAAATGTTTCCTGTGGGCATTTTACAAACCCTGTTACACAGCTTTCCGTGCTTCAGACTTCTCTATTCCATAAAGCTGTATCCTTAACACTAGCCCACCACCATTGCTTACAGTGTCAAAAGGCCTTTAGATGCAGCATCAGATCAAGCTGAGAAGCTAGCCTCTGATGGTTTCACCAATGTTGCTTAAAGATATGACTTTTCTTAGTCGGAGGCAGATGAAGTGAAACTCGGAGAAAGTAGATTTCTGTATGTAAGAATTCTCTGTGAACCTGTATCTTAATTCCCATAGAGCTATGCCTGCCAGGGGAGCAAACAGCTCACAAACTGAGAAAGCCTCGCTTTTGCCTTTAAGGAAAAACATTCTCCTCACCTCCCGAGATGCTTTTCTCTATAACAGACTTTGAAACAATCCTAAACAATGATGAAATGCGACTGAAAGAGCCAAATGTACTTCTGCACAGAACCTGATTATTGCCAAGCTGAAAGGAAGGTTATAAACACTTTTATGTCCTTGAAGAGCTGACCACTCAGGCCTGCCTACATGTTGTTTTTATTTCTGAACACAAACAGAACTGGGTGTTTTCCTTCCATTCAGACCCAGAAACTGCATTTAAAGAACTATAGAGACTCTCTGCCTTGAAAGTACCAGTAAGGCTTGCTGACACATTCTGCTTTAATAGATAGTTCAGCAGAGGAGGTATGAGAGTCTATATCATTTGGTCTGTTTTTTGCACACCATGGTGTTTAGTGTGCCTAATGTAAGCATGTACCTGGCTTGTTGATGTGTTAGAATGGCTGGTCACGTCAGAACATACCACACACTAAGCCCAAACAGTTCCACCTGTAAGAGGTTTAATTGAGAGGGAGAGAGACAGCAGTCTTGGAGAGAGAGGAGGGAGGGTGAGAGAGATGGAGAGAGAAGGAGAGAGGGAGAGAGAGAGAGAAAGAGAGAGATGTGAATGTTCCCTGTATACACATGGGTTTTGACATAATGGCTGCAGATAAAGGTGGGAGCTGAGCCCAATAGATTCTGGGAATATGGAGGCTGTTGCCCTGGCAACAGATCTGTGAGGCCTGCTCGTGTGACCTCACAGGCTTTGGAGGCCCTGATGCTAACATACCTCCCTTTTTGATATTGTAAAGAGAAGGAAAGAAAAAGGGAAGGAGAAGCCGATGGTGAAATGGGAACAAGGGCCTTGTGTCTCTTAAGATACTTCTTGCTATCTAGGGGCATTATCAATGGGGGTGTAGCTGTCTTTCACCAACAGGATCCATTTGGTAAACGTTCGAATCAGGTTCCTCTGTGGACAATGGCATATCTGTGGACAGCGGCTGGTAATCCTGTAACAGAAACTGATTAATAGTTTGGTTAGAAATTTTTTGTATTTGTCATTGAAGAAATGTAGAAATGAGATTAATGAGACAGGGAACAAATAATAACACCAGGAAGATGACTAGGAAAGGGGTTACAAATGGGAGTATCCACTTCCATATGGGGTTTTCAAGAATCCCAGAACTGGAGGTCTCAGGGTCCCTGAAATTTTTTATGTCTGACTGTAGATTCTGGATTTTATTTCTTACTATTTCAGATTGGTTGATGTAGAAACAGCATTCTTCTTGGAGGAACAGGCAAAGACCACCTTCTTTAGCTGTCAGAACATCTAATCCTCATCTGTTCTGAAGCACCACGGCTGCCAAAGAATCGGTCTAATTTTGGATAGTAAGCATAGTTTCAGACATTTTTTGAAAATTGCCTTGAAACTGGGAAGTGAATGTATTATATTGGGTCATGGAAGTCGTTACCCCTGCAAATCCAGTATCAACACCTATGGCTATTCCTATAGCAACCAAGAGTGGCACAACTTGGACTGCCCTCTTATGTTCGGGAGGTATCAACTGGGATTAGCAGGGGCTCATTTCCCTGGATTACTCCCAGTTCAGGGAAAAGGAGTACCAACGTGCAAACTCCTGACCAGCTAGCAGGTAGGTGATGATATGCCTGAGTGCCACAAAGAATTGACATGTTTTGGATTGTAGGGCATTGTGGCAGAGATGATATATCAAGGGTTATGGTTCTATTGCAGTCTAGGGAGCCCAGCATTCCCATTGAATGAGTCCAGAGGCCTTGAAACAGGTTGTCATGCCAAAGAGAGGGACAGAGGTAAGGTATGGAGTCATGGTGACACTGGAGCCAGGGCAGCTGACAAAGGGTGAGGTAACGTTACTTGACAGTATCACCAGAGACGCTGTAAGTGACAATTGAGAGTTAGTTCTAGGGGATACACATAGCCAGAAATCCTTAAAGCATCCAGGTCTGATGAAATTAAGGAGTTGGTATGCCAAGGTCAAGGTCTGAATTAAAAGGTGAAATGACAAGTTAGTGCCATTTATGAGAGGTGATGTCAAAGAGATAAGGACCTCAGAGGAGTGTTTGATTATCTCCCCTGCTTTTCCAAAATCTAGGGGTTGGGCAATTGACACATATTTTCTCTGGATATGGATGGTACTTACTGGGGATCTGGGCTGATTTTTATGGTAGAGCTTACCAACAACTCTTGTCTCCCACCTGGAATCCCATGGGTCTTGTATATAGAAAAAGAGTGTCTTGCAGTATTGATAGAAGAAATGATAGGTCCTTGATCCTAGCATATGTATCTAACAAGACCAATATGGGTAGCCCCCATGTTCATCTGGCCATTTTATACAATAATCTTTTGTCTGGTCAAAGAGGAAGCAAGTATAGAGATTATAATATTTAGATGGGATTACAGATACCAGGATGATAGCAATTTGGATTGGTTCCTGGCATCCGGCTATAGAGCAGTTTCCTGACCCTGTTTGGAAAGACTGTTTGTTATCTGTAGGGGTTTCTTGAACCTCAAATCTCCAGATATAAGGGCTATCCTGGGTAGAAATGAACAGCAGGGGGAGGATGAGAAACCCATGTCTAATCCAGTGAGGTTGAGCTCGGCTACTGGAATGGAGTCTCATTTTTTGGGATTGGGGACAAGGTGGGCTGTCTCATTGTCCTCTGGAGGTTAACAGAGCATGGTCTTGTTAAGATCGATGTGTATGAAGAAGAGTCATTTTTAGGTAGAAAAATGAAAGGTTTAAGGTCAGACAGATGGACCCAATGAGAGAATCCCTTGCGTTTAGCAGCTCTAGGGGTCACAAGAATTACCTTAAAAGGACCCTGACACTTGAGAGAGAGAGAGAAGTCAGGGCCAATAACCTGGAAGGGATAGAAAGACTTGATTTCCAATGTTGATAAGCAGTGGACAGGAGACAGTGTATGGCCAAAGTAGATGGTGGTCAGCAAAGTTCCCTAGGAGAGAGTGGAGGTGGCAAAGTAATGGGGTAAGTAGATAGTCTGAGAGGGGAGAGCATTTAGGTGAAAGACCAGGAGTCAGGACTGGATGTCCATACATGAGTTCAAAGGGAGAGATGAGGAAAGGTCACTTTGGGAAAGCTTATAACCTAAAAAGAGCCAGAGGTAGGAGTTTAACCCAATCAAGGTGAAGTTCCTGTAACAGCTTAACAAGAGCGGTTTTTAAAGAGCGATTAGTTCTTTCTACCTTACCAGAGGATTGAGGGTGGTAAGGAATGTGAAATGCCAGGGGATGCCTAGGGCCTTAGATAAGATTTGAGAGACTTGAGAAGTAAATTCAGGGCCACTATCTGATTGGAGAGAGGCTGGGGCACCAAACCAGGGATGATCTCTAGGAGGAGGAGATCAGAAACTGTCTGAGCCCTTCTGTTAGTTGTGGGAAATGTGTCTATCCATCCCAAGAAGGTGTCCACCAAGACCAGGAGGTACTTGGAATGCCTGACAGAGGGCATGTGGGTAAAGTCAAGTTGCCAAACAGGTCCAGGAAGGGAACCTCTAGCCTGATGGGTAGGAAAATGGGTGCTACAATACCTTGAGTTGGGGTCAGACTTCTAAAGGTGTTAGCAGCTAAAGAAGGTAAAGATGTAGGTTGTAGTGTAAGAATGTCCTGGGGAGGATGAGACAAGTCTAGTCCCCTAAGGGCCACAGCTCTAGCTGCCTCATCAGCTTGGTTGTTTCCCCTGGAGACAATAGAGACATCTGTATGGTGTGATCTACAGTGGACAATCCCAATGGCTGTGGGAAGATGGGAGGCCTTTAGCATGGCCATAATTTGGTTTGCATTAGTTACTGATCCTCCTTTTGTGGTAAGTAACCCATGCTCCTTCCAGATAGCAGCGTGAGACAGAAGGATAAGAAAAGCATATTTGGAATCTGTATAGATGATGTTGAGAGATTTTTTTTTCCCTGTACCAGTTGAAAGCCACAGGTAAGGACTATTAGTTCATCCTGTTCATTGGTAGTGTGAGGAGGAAGAGCCTCTACAACCTCAGTGTCTGACACTATGGCATAACAAGCTTTTCTAGTCCCTTCATGTAAAAAGGAGCTGCCATCTATACCAGGTATAGATGGCCTGAGGCAATGTGCCCTCCTGTATGTGTGAAGAATGAGGTAATAGTTCCTCTAACGTTTCAGTGCAGGAGTGAGAGAGGGAGTCATCAGTATTAGGTCATGGGAGAAGATTGGAAATATTAAGAGGCGGGCATGATTGGAAGGTGAGTGTAGAATCCTCTATTAGAGCTACCTGAAGGGAAAGAACCCTGGAGGGAGGTAGAGTCTGTAAGCCTTTATAAGTTAGGAGCTGTGACAAGTTATGAGAAGAAATAACAGTTATAGACTATCCAAACGTTAATTTTTTTGACTCTTGAATAAGGAGTTCAGCAGCTACTAAGGTACGGATACAAGTTGCCCACTCCTGGATGGTTAGATCTAGTTTTTTTGTTTTTTTGGTTTATTTTTTTTTTTTTTTTTTTTTTTTCTTTTTTTTTTTTTTTTTTTTTTTGATAAGTAAGCTACAGGTGCAAAACAGGGTCCCAGTTGATGACCTAAGACTCCAAGTGCAAATCCCCTTTTTTCAGTTCCATAGAGGAAAAAAGGACAAGTCAGGTCAGGGAGATGTAAAGCTGGGGCCTTAAGGAGAGCCTGTTGAAGCCTTTGAAAGGGCTTGGTAATAGGTTCATGCATGGGGTCTAATGCTGCTTCATATAGGGGACAAGAAAGGAGGGAAAAGGAAGGAACTCATGAATGTAAAAAGCTAGCTATTCCTAGGAATGATAAAAATCTCTTCCTTTGTAGAAGGAACAGTTAGAGACTGAATCAGATTCTTTCTATCTAAGGAAATAGCCTTGTGGGTTGGGGTAATTATTAGTCCCAAATAGGTGATCTGAGGGGTGGACAGTTGGACTTTAGAAGGTGAGACCCTGTAGCCTCGACTGGAGAGGAAATTTAGAAGAGTAGAGGTGTCAGCTTGGCTAATACCTAGAGAAGGGCTACAGAGAAGTACATCATCTACATAAAGTATAACCTTAGATTTAGGGAGAGACAAGGAGAGTAAGTCAGGAGCCAGGGCCTGACCAAATAGATGTGGGCTATCCCATCCCAGAATCTCTGAGGTAGAACAGTCCAGGTAAGTTGAGTAGAAAAGTGAGTATCAGGATCTGTCCAGGTAAAGGCAAATATGTTTTGTGACTGGGCATTTAGAGGGATAGAGAAAAATGCATCCTTGAGATCTAAGACTGAGAAATTCGAAGTCCTTGAGTGGGTAGTGGAAAGAAGTGTATAAGGGTTAGCCACAACAGGATGGAGAGGAACTACTGCAGAATTAATGTGCCTGAGGTCTTGAACCAGGTGATAGTTACGATTAGGCTTCTTGACTGCTAGTATAGGGATGTTAAAGGGAGAAGAGGTGGGATGAAGGAGGTTTTTTCTCCAGAGGTCGGAAATAATAGGCTTAAGTCCCTACAGACTCTGGAGAGACAATGGGTATTGAGCTTGGGTTATGTACCTGGTAGAGTCCAGTAACTGGATGACAACAGGAGAATGGTATTTAGCAACAGAGGGGTTCTGGCCATCCCAGACTTGGGGATCTACCTGAGAAGCTGGTAAAGGAAATAACATGGTAGTGTTAGTAGGTTGCCCGGCTAGGGGAAGGAGCAGAGGAACTGCTAGCAAGCCTTGGTTTAGATGAATGTGGAGAGCAAAGGAAAGAGAGGCTCCTAGCATAGCTAGAAAATCCCTTCCCAATAAGAGAACAGGACATGTTGGCACTACCAAAAAGGAATGAGTAAAAATGTAACAATGTGGTGGGGTCTGGAGAGGGAAGTAAGGTTGTCCTCCTACCCCGACAATAGGAAAACAAGGAGAAGCAGGTCCCCAAAACTCCATCAGGATCGAGTAAGGGACTCCAGTGTCCAAGAGGAAGGAGATGGGCTGCCCACATACCACGATGTCTACCCGGGTCTCCCTGCTAGTGATGGTAGTGGTTGGGTCAAGGGAGCTCAGGCCTCCTCAGTCTGCCATAGCCAAGCCTAGGAGATCAGTTGGAGGGTTATCTGGGAGTGATGTCCCCCTATTCTGTGTAACATGAGGGCAATCAATGGCCCAATGCCCCTCTTGATGGTATGAAGGGCATGACCCTCTTGGCTTGTGGAAGTTAGGGCAGGCTTTTGTCCAATGACTTTTTTTTCCCACATTTGTAGCAGGTACCTGGTGGTCCCTGAGTCTTAGGAGACCATGAGTCCCCGGTAGTGGCAGGGGCTGGTCAGACAGCCTTTGCCAGCATATGGTATTTTTGTTTGCGGACTTTGTCATCTCTCCCATGGTACACATTGAAGGCCAGCGCTAAGATTTCTGCCTGTGGACTTAGGGGTCCCCTCTCCAGTTTTTTAAGTTTACCTCTTACATCATTGTAGCTCTGGGAAAAGAAGTATATCATTAGAAGTTGCTTACCTTCTGGGTTTTCATGGTCCAGATTGGTATGCTGTAATAAAGCCTTTGTAAGGCATTCTAAAAATTGAGATGGATTCTCCTGCTTGTCCTGGACAACCTATTGGACTTTTTCAAAATTTACTGGCTTTAAGGCCGCTTTTCTTTTCTTTCTTTCTTTTTTAAATTATATTAGATATTTTCTTTATTTACACGTAAATTTTTCCTTTCCCAGGTTCTCCTCCAAAAAACAAACAAACAAACAAAAACAAGAACAAACCCCTTTTGCCTCCCCCCTCCCCATGCCTGCCACCCCATCCTCTCCCACTTATTGGCCCTGGCATTTCCCTACACTGGGGCACAAAACTTTCACAAGGCCGAGCTCCTTTCCTCCTATTGATGATCAAATTTGCAATCCTCTACTATACACATGCTGCCAGAACATTCAGTCCCACCCTGTATAGTTCTTGATTGGTGGTTGGGTCCCTGGGAGCTCTGAGGGTACTAGTTAGTAATTGTTGTTCGTCCTAAGGGGCTGCAAACCCTTCAACTCCATAGAAGGTTTCTCTAACTCCTTCATTGAGGACCATGTACTCAGTTCAATGAATGGCTGTGAGCCTCTACATCTGTATTAGTCAGGTATTGTCGGAGCCTCTTAGGAAATAGCTATATGCTTGTCCTTCCTTGAGTCTCTGCTCCATAGTTAATCTCTGCCACTCCTTCTGTGGGTATTTCATTCCCCTTTTTAAGAAGGAATGAAATGTCCACCTTTTGATCTTCCTTCTTCTTAAGTTTCTTGTGGTTTGTGGGTCGTTCTTCTTGTATTCCAAACTTCTGGGCTAATAACTACTTATCAGAGAATGCATACCATGTGTGTTCTTTTGTGATTGGGTTACCTCCCTCAGGATGATATTCTCCAGATCCATCCATTTCCCTAAGAATTTCATAAATTCATTGTTTTTAATAGCTGAGTAGTACTCCATTGTGTAGATGTACCACAGTTTCTGTATCCATTCCTCTGTTGAGGGACATCTAGGTTGTGTCCAGTTTCTGGCTATTATAAATAAGGCTGCTATGAACATGGTGGAGCATGTGTCCTTGTTACATGATGGAGCATCTTCTGGGTATATGCCCAGGAGTGGTATGGCTGGGTCCTCTGGTAGAACTATGTCCAATTTCCGGAGGAACCACCACACTGATTTCCAGAGTGTTTGTACCAGTTTGCAACCCCACCAGCAGTGAAGTAGTGTTCCTCTTTCTCCAAAACTTCTCTAGCATCTGCTGTCACCTGAGTCTTTTATCCTAGCCAATCTGACTGGTGTGAGGTGGAATCTCAGAGTTGTTTTGATTTGCATTTCCTTGATGACTAAGGATGTTGAACATTTCTTTAGGTGTTTCTCAGCCATTTGGTGTCCATCAGTAGAGAATTCTTTGTTTAGCTCTATGCCCTATTTTATAATAGGGTTATTTGGTTCTCTGGAGACTGACTTCTTGAGTTCTTTGTAAAATTGGATATTAGCTCTCTATCATTTATAGGGTTGGTAAAGATCTTTTCCCAATTTGTTGGTTGCTGTTTTGTCCTATTGACAGTGTCTTTTGCCTTACAGAAGCTTTGCAACTTTATGAAGTCCCATTTGTCAATTCTTGATCTTATAGTAGAACCTATTGGGGTTCTCTTCAGGAAATTTTCCCCTGTGTCTATTTGCTTGAGGTTCTTCCCCACTTTACTTTCTATTAGTTTCAGTGTATCTGGTTTGATGTGGAGGTCCCTGATGCACTTGGACTTGAGCTTTGTACAAGGAGAAAGGAATGGTTTGATTTGCATTTTTCTACATGTTGACCTCCAGTTGAGCCAGCACCATCTGTTGAACATGCTGTCTTTTTTCCACTGTATGGTTTTAGCTCCTTTGTCAAAGATCAAGTGACTATAGGTCCGTGGGTTCATTTCTGGGTCTTCAATTCTGTTCCATTGATCTACCTGCCTATCACTGTACCAATACCATGCAGTTTAAGGCCGCTTTTCTAAGACTGGCCAGAAGGCATATAATGAACCTATCCCTGGATAAAATACCATCTGCAGAATTGTAATTCTACCAAGGATCCTAGTCCAGCACTATCTCAGAGCCAATTGAATATGTACTGTCTTTTTGGTGAATTACATCTGCATGCACTCTTGCCTCTTCCCAGACTCATCTGTGTTCCTCAGGAAGTAAATTATTAGTAAGAATCATATGAACATCATGGAAAGTGAAGCTATAAGAGTGAGTGATATACTGGAACTCTTTAATAAACTTAGAAGAGTTAGAAGTATAGGATCCCAGCCTGTTTTCTATTTGGGAAAGTTCACTAAGTGAGAATGGAACATGTACTCTGACAAGACCATCTACTCTGGCAACTTCCCTTAGAGGTAGGACCATTGCTGGGTCAGGTGTCTCTGGGGAGGAAGGACTTGGAGGTTTGGTTGTAGCCTTAGAGCAGGTGACAGGAGGAGTGAAGGTAGCTGCCAATGTGGGGTGTTTGGAGTGGCCCACAGCTTGCACAGAAGAAGGGGAGGGGTCTGGAGAGGTAGAGCAAGCAGGCTCTGGGGTATCCTGGTGAAGAGGAGAAACTGAGGCAACAGTTTGGGCTTTTGGCAGTGTGGAGACAGGTCTGTGGCGAAAAGGGAGTGGTTCATTAGCTGGATCTAGCATTATAGTGTCATCTAGCAGAGGTTGTGTAGATTTCATGGTTAAGAGATGTTGGGTTTGACAAGAAACTTTAGAAGAAGGAAGACTAAAAGGTGGACATTTCATTCCTTCTTAAAAAGGGGAATCAAACACCCACAGAAGGAGTGGCAGAGATTAACTATGGAGCAGAGTCTGAAAGAAGGACAAGCATATAGCTATCTCCTAAGAGGCTCTGACAATACCTGACTAATACAGATGTAGAGGCTCACAGCCATTCATTGAACTGAGTACACGGTCCCCAATGAAGGAGTTAGAGAAAGGTTCTATGGAGCTGAAGGGTTTGCAGCCCCTTAGGACGAACAACAATTACTAACTAGTACCCTCAGAGCTCCCAGGGACCCAACCACCAATCAAGGACTATACAGGGTGGGATTGAATGTACTGGCAGCAGGTATATAGTAGAGGATTGCAAATTCGATCATCAATAGGAGTAAAGGACCTCGGCCTTGTGAAGGTTTTGTGCCCCAGTGTAGGGGAATGCCAGGGCCAATAAGTGGGAGAGGGTGGGGGGACAGGCATTGGGAGGGGGGAGGCAAAAAGGGTTTGTTCTTGTTTTTGTTTGTTTGTTTGTTTGTTTGTTTTGGAGGAGAAAATGGGAAGGGGAAAATGTACGTGTAAATAAAGAAAAAAAAAGATAAAAAAAAAAAAGAGAGATGTTGGGTTTGGGAACAAGATGAGCACAAGGAGGGAGATAGATAAATGATTGGACATAAAGAATGTCCTTCCATTTACCAGGTCTCTGGCAGTATGTATTAAGATCCCTTAAAATAGTTATATCTAGGGTGCCATTAATTGGCCATTTTGAACTCCCATCTAGTTGATATTTAATCCAGATCTTATTGCAGAGATATATTAATTTTGATGCCTTCAAATCCGGTGTTAGCTTCAAAGATTTGAGATTTTCTAGTGGAGTGCCTAGAGGTATGGTCGAAGATATTCTGATACCCATTGGCAGGTAATTGGACCATTTGTGCCAGCATCCTGAGAACAGTCCAAAAACCAAAAAGTATCAGCCAAGCCAGTGGCCCAAGTCGTCATGAGGACCCCCTAGTGGCTACCTAGCAGACCCTGGGCCTGATGTAGAAAGCAACCCATCCTGGTACCAAGAATTTTTTGGCTGCAAGATCCCGGAATAATTGGGGTACAAAGAGTTGCTTTTGAGGGAGGGGCAACCGATGGTAGAAGTCCTAAGACACATGTCAGCATGCCAGCTGGGAGGTGTGACTGTAAACCCCATAGTTCCCAGAGAAGACTGGCCAGGCCATATCTAGAAAGCTGGAGTTCCTCCCCTTGACTGATCCTACCAATTAATATGCTGGTTTCTGTGCAAGAATTATAGCAAATGTGAAACAGAATGAGTAGGTGTGGGTCTGAGCAGAGGCTAGCTCCACATGATAGACCAGGCGGGGCTCAGCTCATGTGGTAGAAGTTGTATGTCCCACGGTGCGTGGGGCGGCTCTGGCTCCTCAGGTGAGATTTGGTGGTTGTGACTTCAGCAGTGGCAGCTTGAGTGGTGAAAGCCCGTGCTTCTCGTAGCCACCAGCTGAGGGGACTGCGAATTTGCATATTCACAGCAGCCTCAGTTGCCTGTGCTGTGGCTGGTCCATGTGGCCATGATCTCTGCTGGTCCCCACTGCAGAGCAATGCAGCAGCTGCTGATGGACAGAACTGCCAATTCCCCGGCTTCGGCACCAAATGATGTGTTAGAATGGCGGGTCATGTCAG
This sequence comes from Montemys delectorum, assembly GCA_019843815.1. Taxonomy (NCBI): domain Eukaryota; kingdom Metazoa; phylum Chordata; class Mammalia; order Rodentia; family Muridae; genus Montemys; species Montemys delectorum. The sequence continues at coordinate 3,831 of JADRCD010212249.1, read as the reverse complement.
AACATACCACACACTAGGCCCAAACAGCTCCACGTGTAAGAGGTTTAATTGAGAGGGAGAGAGGGGGCAGTAGCAGAGAGAGAGGTGAAAAAGAGAGAGAGAGAGAGAGAGAGAGAGAGAGAGAGAGAGAGAGAGAGAGTGAGCGAGCAAGGGAGGAATGTTCCCCATGTGTGATGTGTGTGTGTGTGTGTGTGTGTGTGTGTGTGTGTGTGTGTGTGTGTGTGTGTGGGTTCTGACATAGTGGCTGCAGGTAAAGGTGGGAGCTGAGTCCAATGGACTCTGGGAATATGGTGGCTGTTGCCCTAACAACAGGTCTGTGAGGCCCGCCCATGTGATGTCATGGGCTTTGGAGGCCTTGATGCTAACACTTGTGATAAAGTATCTGTCAGTTCTACTGAAAGCAAAATGCCAATTCTAAAATTGTATGTATTCACCAGTCTGAACTAACACATTATAAAAGGATTTCAAATTCTTTAAATACTATTAAATAAAGAACTAATAGATTTCTCCTGCTACATAGTCAACTCAATGCATTGAGAAACAACATGAAGCAAAATATTGAAAAAAACAAATGGATATAATTTTAAATCATAAACTTCAAAATCAGTAATGTCCATTTTTATAAAGATAGTATCAGATACAAATGTTTATTTATATTTTAAGGTTTTATGTTACATATTTTATATTACTTAAATTTCTGAGAAATTTACAAACTAGTAATGATGTCATGTAAATGAGAAACTCAATTTTATATGTGATTAAAACTTTAAAAATCTAATATGAGAAGATTCAAGAATAATCCAACAAAATGTAGTAATTGAAACTTCAGGAACAGAACATTAACATGAAAGAAATTACAGAGAGGTATTCTAGGTTAATATGAAGAAGATTTAATAATTACAAGTTAAGCTACCTCAGGAAATAAGGCCAGAGTAGTACAAGGATGAATAATAGAAATGTAGACCTGCATTTAATTTTAATACGCACAGAGGGCAGACAATGTGTAATGCTCTAAGGAGCCATTCATCAAAGAGTGGTCCCAAGCTGCAGCCTCAGCGGCCCCTGAAATCATTCTAGAAATGTAGGTGACTAGTTGCCATCTCTTACCTACTGAAACAGGGACTTTGAGTTTTGAATAAGAAACAGCAATCTGTGATTTACTAACCCGTTTTGTGATTCTGATTAAGTTAGAGTGAGTCTAACTTATTTTATGTGATCTATAAAAGCACAGAAACAGCATTTCTTTCCATTCTCCGATAACTCACATGGCACATTTCCATTTTTTTTTGTTAATTCCTAACTTTTTTTTTAAATAAGAAAAGAGCTGATGCTGTCTGTACTATATGAAAAAATACTAATTTCATCCTGTTAGTTCTTTTCTTATTTCCAGAACAAACATCCGAGGCTGAGTAGCAATTTTTTGAAGGAATCACAGTTAACTTGCAACTCCAGAAGACCAAGAACACAGTGACAGCTTCTTCTTGGGTCTGCTGAGGTTCTCACAGCGAGTGGCTTCCTGCAGCAGGAGCATGTGCTGACTGGTTCTTGTGCTACCATAGGAAGCCAAAGAGGAAAAGAAGGATGATTCTCCCTGTCCCACGCAATGCATTCTCATGAGAACTATCTCAGTCTGTGAGTACAATATAGATTCATCCTAAGAGCCAGATCTACAATTACTTGGTCTTTCCTACGAGGGTCCAATGCTTCTCAACATCACTCCATTCGTAGACTTCCAATACATGAGAAAAATGTATTCCAATACATTAGAGAAATGTATATCATATTGAAGCCTCATCATCATATCAAAGATAACTTTGTAAAGACACGAAAATCTAAATTGGAAAATAACTGTATTTACTAAATATTTTTTTCACAACTTTTCCTCATTTGGTAAACTTGTCGTCCAAATAAGCAAAAGCACATATAAATAAAAATTAAGTGTCACAATCATATTATGCAGTTTCTCTAAATGCATTGAGTGGTTGTAAGGAGTTAGCACTAATTGGTCATCCTGCCTAATACACACTTTTACATATTTAATCACATAGGAAACTATAAAGCGATCAATGTTCTTCTTTCCCAATTAGATTCACAGCTGGTGATTCTCAATTTGACCTTTTAAATGATTCTATAAATTTCAGATATTTGATTGTTATATTTGTCACAAGCATTTGGCTTTTACTCTTGTCATTAGTAAATTAATTTTTTGGAAGTTAATCTCAAACACAGTTGCTCACAAGATCCTTTTCATGGTTCAACAGCTCGCTAGCACAAAATATTAACAATAAGCCTAGGGAATTCTCCTTAATCTAAAAGAAAACAAACAAAAAAGTGGTCTGAGAAAAGCACACTGTTAGGCTATGATAGTTGCCATGGATACTAAGCTCTTCCACAGAGTTCAGCTGCATGGATGAGCATAAAATATTACCATTTGATTAATCTGTGATTCTATTCAGAAATACTGCAATTCACAAGGTTTGACTGTTCTACTATAAATGAGTGTATTTACATTTACAGGTAACACAACATTGAGAAAAACTATTTTATCTCTTTTTCTCTCTCCCATTTTCAGTTGACTATGAGGAACACATCAAGAATATATGAATTGTTAGGCAATACATCACACAATGAAACAATGAACAGCTGTAATTTTTCATCTTACTATTTTAAAGGAAATAAAGAACTGTCTTTTAAAAACTTTTCCAAACTCTAGCAAAACAGTGTGCCTCCAAGAGTTATAGTAAACTAGTGTCTTAGTAAAGGTTTCTATTCCTGCACAAACTTCATGACCAAGAAGCAAGTTGGGAAGGAAAGGGTTTCTTCAGCTTACACATTGCTGTTCATCACCAAAGGAAGTCAGGACTGGAACTCAAGTTGGTCAGGAAGCAGGAGCTGATGCAGAGGCCATGGAAGGATGTTCCTTACTGGCTTGCTTCTCCTGGCTTGCTCAGCCTGCTCTCTTATAGAACCCAGGACTACCAGCCTAGGGATGGCACCACCCACAAAGAACCCTCCCACCCTTGATAACTAATTGAGAAAATGCCTTATAACTGAATCTAATGGAGGCATTTCCTCAAGGGAGGCTCCTTTCTGTGTGCTAACTCTAGCTTGTGTCAAATTGACACACAAAACCAGCAAGCACAACTGGTAACTATCAGCATTGCCCATAGTGTTCCCTCGCATCTACAATGCTATTTTCCATTGATTTGGTTTTTTTATGTTATCAGACATAGTCACATTGAGTTTTATCAAAATACTACACATATCTTTTTCACAGTCAGGCAATAGATTTCCTTTCATACTTCACTCAAAAGCAAAAACAACAAAAAACCAAAACCACTCAAATCATTGGTACAGAATAACAGGGTGCACTGATTTTCAACAAGCATCAAAGAGTCACAAGTTGCACTGAAATGGCATCGATGTGCACCACGTTGGACTACTTCCTATCCCTTCTGAGAATCCCTGCTTACATTAAGAAGCCCCGTTTCTCTAAAAATATCCCGTGTATTAGCTGACAGATTTCATTCTGCAGGAAGATATTCTTTGCTATGAATGTCAGAAGCTTCGTCTATGTAGTCTTACCAACATGTCTACCTAAACCTGAGCTGAACAAAGACAACAGAAAATAGGCATCCCAAAGTATATGGGGAATGCCCACAAGACCTGAACCGTACTCAAAAAATGAGATGCAGAACAAAGAAATGCAGAGCAGGAGAAACAATCTCTTCTAGGGAAGAGCACACCAATTGTCTATTCAGTACCAAATGCTCAGCCGTGAAAACAAGGGACATTACTCAGACTGTTGTGTTTGTGCATTTAGGAATATAT
>JADRCD010212248.1:0-41450 GCA_019843815.1 Montemys delectorum | reverse complement strand
AAAAAAAAATTTTACTTTTAAGGAAATGAATTAAACTAAAAGTTATATGTATTAATATGTATGTAATAGTAATTTATAGTATTATGGTATAGCACTTATAAACATATACGACATTATTTACTAATGAAAAGGAAAGTAACTTAAGTGTGATTACTCTTAATTGAAATGGCACATGTATTTTATTTATCAGGTTTTACTATGATCCAAACTTTTGTTTTCTTTAAAATTTATTGCTTAAAAAATTGAAAATATTTTTCTAGAGTAATTTAGAATTCTTTGATTGACCATATTTACTGAATTCTAAATATATTTGAATTGCCAAGATCTATCTTAATAGAAATTCCTATGGATTTATTATTCTATAATTGCCATTCCTGAGGGAAAAAAATAAGAGATGAAACCTAGCATATTTTCCACACATATGTAAATGTTACCTTTTCTTTTTTGATTGTTTTTACATTCTTTTTTTAAATGTTCTCCCATCCTGATGAAAATAGGCAGTTATATAAGTTGTGGTTTGAAACTATTTGACCCAGGGAGTTGCACTATTAGGAAGTGTGGCTTTGTTGGAGTAGATGTGGCCTTATTGGAGGAAATTTATCACTGTGTAGGCAAGTGCAGTCTTCTACCTGCCTTTGGATCAAGATGCAGAATTTTCAGCTCCTCCTCCAGGAGTAAGCCAGTCTATATGATGCCATGCTTCCCACCACGATGATAATGAACCTCCAGCCCCAATTAAATACTGTCCTTTATAATAGTTGCCTTGTCATGGTGTCCATTCACAGCAGTAAAACCCTAATTCAGAAGTTGGTACCAGGGACTGAGGTATTGCTGTGTAGGCCTGACCATGATTTTGTTTGGAGGAATGTAGATTTTGTAACTTGAATTTGGAGAGCAGTGGAATCTTTTAAATGTGGCTTAACAGGCCATCCTAGTGGGAATATAGAAGGCATTGGTGCTGAGGGTGATTTGAACTCTGGGGGTCTGACCCAAGGGGTTTCAGAGGAGAGGAATTTTCATATGTTGCCTGGAGATCATTCTTATGTTTGGTGAAGAGTGTGGTTGCTTTTTTGTCTTTGTCTGAAGAGTCTACCTGATGCTAAGGTGAAGAGATTCAAATAAACTGCATTGACAAAGGAAGTCTCAGAAAATCCCAATATGGACTCTAGTTTACTCTCATGAAGAGTGCTTTTTCTTTTTTTGGTTTATTTATTTATTATATGTAAGTATACTGTAGCTGTCTTCAGATCTCATTAAGGATGATTGTGAGCCACCATGTGGTTGCTGGGATTTGAACTCAGGACCTTCAGAAGAGCAGTCAGTACTTTTTTTTTGGTTTTGTTTTTTTGAGACAGGGCTTCTCTGTATAGCCCTGGCTGTCCTGGAACTCACTCTGTAGACCAGGCTAGCCTCGAAATCCACCTGCCTCTGCCTCCCAAGTGCTGGGATTAAAGGCGTGCTCTACCACCACCTGGCCAGTCAGTACTCTCTTTCTCTTTTTTTTTTTTTTTCAGTCAGTACTCTTAACTGCTGACTCATGAAGAGTGTTTGATTAAGTACAGCAATCTTAAAAGGTTCAAGTATTAAAGGGGCACTGGGAAGAGCTAAATCTTGTGTTCAAGGATATTAAATGAAATTAAGGAAGTACTGACTTTGGGGCAAGATCCCATCTAACTAAGCTTATTGTTAATGTTTTTGCAGTTGAGCAAGGGATAGTTATATCATGTTAAGAGTTACCATTACCTGGTTATTGTTACCTGGTTATTGTTTTCATTTGGATTCTTAATGTAGAATGAACTGCAATCCAGAAACGGAGGGCACACCTATGACCCAGATCTTGAGGCTGGAAGACACACACTTTTGATCCAGATCTGGAGGCATGGTGGCCATGAAAAGGTTAAGTCTAGGCATATTTAGGTACTGGAACATACCTTTAATCTCAGGAAACAGAGACAAGCATCTGTCTGAGTTCTGGGCCAGCCTGGTACAGAGCAAGTTCTAAGTAGAAAAAAAATTAGGACCACACCTATAATCCCAGCATTCAGGAGACAGAGGCATAAGGATCTCTGAGTTTAAGGTCAGTTTACAGTTACAGATAGTCAAGCATCGTCAGTGATGGAGTTGGAAAACAGAAAGCTGGTGATGATGCAATAATATAATAAGGGGGTGGGGGGTGTTCCAGCCTCAGCAAGCAGCAGAACTTGGCAGCTCTGGCCATATGGCCCTGGCTTTAGAGTCAAGAATAGAAGGGCCTATTGAACAACTGATGCTGGTTAGCTGAGCTAAGAAATTAGCAGTGATTAAGAAGAGACCAGCATCACTGAGGTAAAATCTTGAGGGAAGTGTTTTCTGAGAGCACAAAGAAGATGTGTTCTAGAGATAGCCAAGGTTGTATCTCGTGCTGCAGCTGGCTGGACTTAGAAACTTCCAAGGTGATACTAGTTTTGGAAGTTATGAAGAGCAGATGAAGCTTGGTACTGTGTGAGGCCAGGAAAGGCTATTAGTGAAGACGCAGCCTAAGTTGCAGTTGACAGCCCAGGACTGAAGCGGTCATGTCAAGGTGAGGAGGCTTGGCACCATAAATAGAATCTATGAGAGGCTTTTACTGACGCCTAGTTGCAGTGGAAGAGAACCCAGAGTATTAGAGATGTCAGTACCATGGGATGACCACCAAGAACAGCAGCAGCAGTGGAGTAGAGTTAACCAGAGCCTGGAGTGGTACAGACAACAGACCCGGACAAGTGGTCCAAAACCTTTGGAGGAGCTCAAAAGGTCATGTGTGGATTGCACACATCGGAACAAGAAGCTGTAAAGCTGAAGCTGCTCTGGAGACCCCAGATATTAGAGATGCCAGAGCCATGGGAAACCTGTCGAGGAAAGCTGCAAGCAGAATACAAGCAGTGAAGAGAAAGAAGTGTATTGTAATCAACAAACCTGAAGGGAGTTGGAGATCTAAAGGGCTCTTTGACATCAGACACGGAGATGCAGAGTTTGGAGTTTGCTTAGCTGAATTTTGGTCTTGCTTTGTTCCAGTATTTCCCCACTATGACATTTTGAAATGGTAATGTATATCCTGTGATGTTGGAAGTATGTGATTTTTTTTTTAAGTGATTACAGAAGCTCAGAAGAGACTGAACTTTGAACTTTTATCATTTTTGAGACTGCTATAGACTAAGGAACTTTTGAAGATGGACTAAATGTAGTCTGCATTATGTTATGGCTAGATGTGGCTCCCATAGACTTTTGTTTAAACAAGCCTATGGGGGCTAGGGAGTGGAATGTGGTGGTTTGAATATATTTGGCCCTGGGGAATGGCACTATTAGAAGGTATAGCCTTTTTGAAGTATGCGTGGCCTTGTTGGAGGAAATGGTTCGCTCTGGGGGTGGGGGTGGGGTGATGTTAGGTGTTGAGGTCCTATGCTTAAGCTCAACTCAGAGTGGAAGGTCTCTTCCTGGCCTGAGGAAGGCAGAGTCTCTTTTTAGCTGCCTTTCGGTGTATAGAACTCTCAGCTACTTCTCCAGCACCATGTCTGCCTAGACAATGCCATGCTTCCTGCTATGGTGATAATGGACTAAACCCCTGAAATTGTTAAGACAGCTCCAATTAAATGTTGACCTTTATAAGAGTTGCCTTGGTCACGGTGTCTCTTCATAGCAGTAAAACCCTAACTAAGGCATAAGTCTTCTGAAATAAAGGTTAATCTAAGTTTTGAAGGTCTAGAGTGGTCCAATAATGATAAAACACCATCCTAGATTTTTTAGTATTTAAACCTAAGAAGTATGTGGTACCAGGAGTCCTTGTTGGTTTTAGTTTAGCACATGGAAGGGAGGAAATTACCAGGGAAGAATTATGTAAGACATAATGGCTTAGTATGGCTTATAGTTGTATAACTTTATGATCCTAAATGTTTTAAGAGCACAGTACTAGTCTATGCCAATAACAATCTATTGTTCCAGGCTTTAGTTTTGGAAAATGCCTATGATCCTAAATGTTTTAAGAGCACAGTACAAGTCTATACCAATAACAATCTATTGTTCCAGGCTTTAGTTTTGGAAAATGCCTCCCCTTTCATATAATATTTCCATGATACAAGTATTAGTTACACACTATCAGTATGTAACATAACATTTGTGTCAAGTTTCTATAGACCTTTCTTGCTAGCTGTCTTTAAAATTACTTACAGTTAAGGAATCCTCACCATCCTCATGGTCACTACGATTATGGGTTCTTCCTCTCCCATCAGAGATACTGAGCAAGTCTCTTCCAAGAGGTTCAGAGAAACTTCTCATCATGTTGCGCATACTTTCTCGGTGTGCAAGAAAAGAATCTCTGTTGAGAATACAGATGAATGGAAAATTAAATGTAATTATTTAAAAAAAACTTGGCATATAAATACTGTGAAGAAACTCCTGAGATAATTTAATTGTTAAGAAGATAAAATATTATAATTTAGAAGAGACTATTTAATAAAAGACCTAGTATTTATAAATATAATTATAAATATAAATGAAATCTTATCCTATTTGCTATCTACTATGTTTATTATACTAATGAAATATATTTTTATTTCATGTACAAATATGGTAAATATAAATTATCACAAATAATTTAAGATGAGGAAAACTAAAAAAAAAATCAGAAAAAATATTTCTATCAGGTAAGACTACTCTGAGAAGTCTACAACACAATTCTATAACTGTAAAAACATCACAAAAACATTCCTATCAGGAAGCCATTTGGGGAAGTATATAACATAATTAATTCTATAGGATTAATAAAGAATACTCCACGCTAAATATGGGCAAAGAACCTAAAAAAGTTGTCTTTTAAAATTGAATGAGCACAACTAAATCTGGAAAGAATTCTAAAATAATCATACTTGTTGGGGCTGGAGAAGATAGCTCAGTGGTTAAGAACTTCTAGAGGGCTGGGGTTTGGCTCCCAGTACCCCAGAAGATGTTCTCATATATATATATATATCTGCTTCTCACTATACCTTCTATCTTCCACAGACTCCTGCACTACTGCTCACTCGCACGTGCGCTCTCTCTCTCTCTCTCTCTCTCTCTCTCTCTCTTTCTCCAGGCTCCTGCACCACTGTCCTTTCTCTCTCTCTCTCTTGAGAATAGATCATTGAAATACAAACATTGAGAACCATATTTATGTTTATGAACATCATAAAAATACAGATTATATCTGCATAGTCAAAGCCAAAGCCACAAATAATCTTTATAAGGCCAATTATTATTATTATTTCTTCGAGACAGGGTTTTTCTGTGTAGCTGTCCTGGAACTCAGAGACCCATCCACCTCTGCCTCCCGAGTCCTGCAGTTAAAGGCTTGTGCCACTACACTTGGTTGTGGCATTAGAATTTTAAAGCAGACTGTATTAACTCTGTGAGGGCGTGGTGGCGCACGCCTTTAATCCCAGCGCTTGGGAGGCAGAGGCAGGTGGATTTCTGAGTTGGAGGCCAGCCTGGTCTACAGAGTGAGTTCCAGGAAAACAAAAACAAACAAACAAACAAACAAAAAACAAAATTAATTGACACCATATGCTCACGTGGGAGGTCTTCTGATGCCTTCTTCAGTTTCCTTCTCTACGGTTGAAGTTTTCACTGTAAAGACCATTCCTTTCTAAGGTTTATTCCAAAGTAATTTTTTTTTTTTTTAGATAACTGTGAACATGATTGTTTTCCTAGTTTCTTTTTCTGTATGTTTTTTGTTTATATGTATTTAAACTACTGATTTTTATATGTTAGTTTGGTGTTGAAATTGCTGAAAGTGTTTACCAGCTCTAAGGGTTTTCTGGTAGAGCTTTTACGGTCTTTGATGTAAAGGATCGTATGAACATCAAATTAGGATACTTTGATTTCTCCCTTTCCTATTTTTATCGATTTATATGCGCTGTCTTATTTAATATTTCACAAACTATATTGGGTAGGGGTAGAAGAAGGGTATATTTTTGTCTCATTCCTGATCTTAGTGGAATGGTTTGAATTTTTCTCTGATGTTGGCTAACATGTTTCTCATATATAGCCTTTATTATGCTGACACATATTTCTTCCATTCTTAGTCTCTTTGGGGCTTTTATCATAAAGGGACATTGTCTTTCTCAAAAGCCTTTACTATGTGTACTGCAATGATCATCGTTCCTTCAATCCCTTTATGTGACATACTTATTAGTTTGCACTAGTCTGACCTACCTCTATGTATGAAGCCAACATGATTATGATGAAGGATCTTTGTGAAGTGTTCTTGAAATTCCGTTTGCAAATATTTTAGTGTTAACTTTTATTTGACAGTATTCCTTCTGTCTTTATTCTATGAGATAGTTTGAGAAGTACTGGCGTCAGTTGCTCTTCGTAAGTCAGGTAGACTTCCGGTACTGAATTCACCTAAGCTTGCACTGCTTTTAGTTTGAAGATTTTTTTTTTTTTTAAATTACTGCTTCAATCTATTTTGGTAGTTGTTATAAATCTGTTTAAACTGTTTATCTTATTAATTTAACTTTACTGGGTCATATGCATCAATAAATTAATCCATTTTTATGTGACTTTTCTAACTTAGTGGAAATAAATTCATTAAGGGACAGCCTAACAATCTTTGGAATTTCATTGTTATCTGTTGTAATGTCTCTCTTCTCATCACTAATTTCATTAATTAGTACCTTCTATTTTCTTTGGTTAATTTTGCTGAGGGTTTGTTGATCCTGTTTATCTTTTTTTTAAGTTGACTTATCTTTTTTAAAGAACTCAATCTTTCATTGATTCTTTGCACTTTTTCATTTTTACTTTATTAATTTCTGCCATGTTATTTCTTTCTATCCACTAATTTTGGGTTTAGATTGTTTTCATTGTCCCAAGGCCCTATAGTGTATCATTAAGCTATTTGAGGTTTCTTTCTTTAATGTAGGCATCTATAACTATAAATTTCCCTCTTACCGCTGCTTTCTTTGCATCTAAAAGGTATTGTATTCTTTTGGTGATAGGATTCTTAACATTTTCTTTATTTCTTCAATGATTCATTCATCTTTCAACTGTTGTTCAATCTTCATTAATTTGTATATGTACTATAGTTTCTTTCTCTGGGTTTCTATTTTTATTCCTTTGTTGCCAGAGATAAAACAATTGTTCCAATTTCCTATATTGCTAGGACTTGATTCATGTCCTATTATAAAATCTATTTAGAAAAAGTTCCATGGGTTGCTGAGAAATAGATATTCTACAGACATATGTTAGAGTTTCTTGGTCTATGAGGTCATATAACTGAGATGTTCTCTACTTTTTGTTAAGATAACCTATTGGTGTGAGATATTTGTGGTTCTCCCCAATCTCCTGCAGTGTCTGCCAATACAGTCCATGAGGGCAGTGGGAACAGAGATGGTGTGAGTACGTAAGTGAGTATGTAAAGTGAATGACCACACTGGGACAGCTTGTCAATAGGCAGATCAACTTTACTTAGGGTGATTGAAGGCTTATGAAGTTTTTGGGGACTGAGGGCAGGAACATCAAAGATGGGCAAAGGTCACTGACTGGGGACTTAGGGTACCTGGCATACCTCATTAGCATGGGAAGCATTTCAGGAATCTCAGGTGCTGGCCAAACGGGTTTTGTCAGAAGATTGGACATTAATTCTATAAACTAGTTAGAGCTATATGACATTATTTAGGTCGAGATGAGTGTAGGGGCTTAGAATCCTCCAGACAAGGTCAGAGAAGGAGAAAACCTGCTGTCAAGGGAATCTATTTTGCAGAGCTCAGAGGCTATCTGGTCAAGGTGGACTTAATTAGCAAAGTCTTCCCACAGGTATTGAAATGAATTTTTACAGTGTTGGGTTTTTCTTAAACTTGTGTATGTGTCTGTGAGTGTGAATGTGTATGTGTAGAATGGGAATGTTCTCTTCATTGACTGCATTGATTACTTAAAGTCTATTTTGTTACACAAGAACAGAGATAGATATCTGCTTGCTTCCTAGTTCCATTTGCTTGAAACGTTTTTCCCACCCTTTTACCCTAGGTTTGTGGCTGTCTTTGATGGTAAAGAGCATTTCTTGAAGAAAACAAATAAAAAGCTTATGTTGATCTCTTAATTAGGGGATTATGGCCATTAATACTGATAGGCACGGATTTGTTAGTTTTGTCAGGCTTAGTATTTTCTTATTGCTAGTTTGCTTAGCTAGTGTTTTAGCACAGCTATCATTTCTTGTAGACTTGTGGATGTTCATCTTTCTCCTCAGTCTGACTGACTCAAGTATCTAAAGAGCTGCCTTGGTGATTTTCAATTCCTTGTATTAGTTTGTATTATGGAAAGCTTTCTTGTTCTTTCTCCTGGGACAGATTTGCTAGCTATAATTACCTGGACTGACATTCTTTCAGAGTGTGAAATACACATTCCAAGCTTGCCAGGTTTTCAGAGTTTCTCCTGAGAAATCTACTTTTACTCTGATGAGCTTGTCTTTATATGTGACTTGTGTTATTCTCATAACTTTGAGTATAATTTCTTTGCTCTCCATATTTAATTTTTAACTACTTCATGTGAGGAGTTTTTCTGATTTCAGAGTTGAAAAACCTAAATACCTCCCATTCCTGGATAAACATTTTCTTAGATTTGGGGAATTTTCTATTATAATTTTATTGAAAACATGAAGCTCTTCTGCATCCATGATTCATAGGTTTGGTCTTTCATAGTGTCCCTAGATCTTATATTCTTGTATATTTTCTTATTTTTTTTATTTTGTAACTGAATTTTCCAATTCATCCACTTTGTTTTAAAGCTCTAACATTTTGTCCTCCCTTTGACCCATCCTATTGATGAAAATTTTCACTGAGCTTTTTATTTGATTCAATGTATATTTTATCTCTAGCATTTCAAATTGATTTTCTTCTCAATTTCTCTTTACTGAATTCCATCTTCATCTCATCATCTCATATTAACCTCATTTCATTCAGCTGTTTGTATTCTCTTGGAATTCATTCAAAAAAAAAGAAACAAAGAACAAAGAGAAGAAAATAGAAAAGAGAAAATGTTAACACTTAAACTTGCACTGGGCATTAAATAGAGCAGAAATAGGAGCAAATGGGAGAGACCTGGATGGGAATAGTCTGAATGTGGTTTCTTGCCTACTTCATGGAAACTTGCTGTTTCTGGTCCTTAAATGTTCCTTCTTGGGCTCCCACATGCAAGTCATATTCCTGAGTAATATCACTGGGACTCCCCTTCCATGGAAGGACATAGCATCCTAAACTCAGCCAATCCTTCTAGGATATACTTTCAATTTCTCTTATTCTGCTCTGTTAAGTATTCTATTAACCTTACTATTAAAACTAGAAACTTTTTGGCAAACACTCACATCTTTTTATAGCTTTTGATAGCTGTATCTAACTCCCCCTGGTTTATTCTCTCAAAAACTCAACAAGCATGCAGACCACGCCTGCATGTTGTCCACCATCCTATTCTCCCTCAAAAAATGTCTAAAAAGCACAATTGCTTCAAATGTAATTACTTTAGGATTAGCAAATGCTCAGCTGGATTTGTGTTTATGTGTAGGTGTAAGTTTTTGGCTTTGTCTGAGGTTCAGCTTTGATTGGTTATAATTTATACTCAAAAATTGTACAGTGTTGAGTTTTGAAAAATTTAAAGTCTAAGCAACATTTATATCACCCCAACATTCTGTTTTGAGCCTTTGTAGAAAATCATCTCCACATATTCTACTTACATGACTAAGTTTTGTGTTAGGTTCTCATTATCATGATGAAATACCGCATGTAAAGAATTTAAGGAGGATTCACTTTACTTAAAATTTCAGAGGTTTCAGCAGTCTATTGTGGCAGAGAAGAGTCAAAGGGAGGAAAGCTGCTCACTTTTGAAGTAGTTAGGAAGCAAGGAGAATACCCACATCAAGAGCTCTCTTCTTTGTGTCTTGCACTCAGACAAAGGTTCCAGCCTGTTGGGAGAGTGCTAATTGTATTCACAGTGAGTCTTTCACCTCAGCTAATCCTCTCCAAAAACTTCTCAGAAACATCCAAAGGCGTGCTTTACTAATCTAGGCACGTCTCAAGTCAAGTTGGCAATCCAGATTAACCATCACAGGCTTTATCAGTATTGTTTTACCTTTCTCAGAATCTCCTGTAATAGAATTATACCGTGTGTCATCTTTCACATCTAGTTTCTTTGACTCAGAATAATAATGCTGTTTATTATGTATCCCTGCTTTCTACTCACCAAATATTAACTCAATCTAGCATATATATGATTATGTCATATTATAATCAAAACTATTTCTGGGGCTGGAGAGATGGCTCAACGGGTAAGAGCACTGACTGCTCTTCTGAAGGTCCTGAGTTCAAATCCCAGCAACCACATGGTGGCTCACAAAAATCTGTAATGAGATCTGATGCCCTCCGTCTGGGGTGTCTGAAGACAGCTACAGTGTATTTACAAATAAATAAATAAATCTTAAAAAAAAACTATTTCTAGGTTTTTGTCTTCATAAGGCTGCTACAATATTCAGTGCTTTTTTTTCAATTTAAATTATTTGAGCAGTAATATCCTATCATTGTGATTTCCTACTTGTCATTTATATGTGTTCAAAATGAGTGCACAAATATATCCTATCCATTTAAAAATGTCTCTTTTGTTGCCGATTGTTAACTGTGTGTGGGTGCGCATTTTTTAAAAAACAACCCTTAGTCTTGCCCTTTCATTTTAAAATATCAACCACACAGCTTTGTGTTTGTTATTTTTCAGGTTGAGGTCTTTTTTTTGTTTTGTTTTTTTTGTTTGTTTGTTTTTTTCGAGACAGGGTTTCTCTGTGTAGCCTTGGCTGTCCTGGAACTCACTCTGTAGAGCAGGCTGGCCTCAAACTCAGAGATCCGCCTGCCTCGGCCTCCCAAGTGCTGGGATTAAAGGCGTGCGCCACCACTGCCCTGCGCCACCACTGCCCTGCGGTTGAGGTCTTTTTTATCTTTGTTATCTTTTGTTTTGTTGTTTGAAATAAGGTCTCACTCCGCAGAGTCTGGCCTTGAAATCATTATAAAGCTGAGATTGGCCTTGAACTTCTTAACCCCCTACCTCAGAGTGTCAGGATTGTGGGCATCTACTACTGTGTCTAATTTGGTTCTGGGCATCAATCCAGGGCTTCATACAAGCATGCTACCAACTATGCTACACTTCCCAGCCCAGTTGCTGTTTTTACTACAGATTATGACCTTGTACGGTACAGTCTATTTATAGCAATTTTGTTGTCTTTTCTTTCATCTCTTTTTAAAACTTAGTTGTGTTAGTAGTATAATTTTGATATTGGTGTACTAAGCAATTGTTTAAATATGTGTGCTAGGCAACTACTCCAATGGTATTCTATGGTGCCAAATCTCTGGTGTTCATGCCAACGTGTAACCTCTTCTGTCCTTGAAAATGAGCTGGACTTCGGAACCTGTTTTTTAATAAGTTGGCTATAACAGAACAACAGGATCTCATGTACAGTGGCTGGTATGGCTTGGAGAGAAGTTTACATGAGAGAACGTAGAAACATTTTTTTTTTTCTAAATCAGCCAACAGCCATGTGAATGTACTTGAAAATGGATGCCCATTTGGACAATAATTGTGATAACTTCACAGGTCAATAGAACGTAACCTCCTGACACCTGACTTAGAACTATTTAACTAAGCTTCTTGATCAACAGAAGATGTGACATAATACTTTAAGATTCTGTAAACTGGTAGCACACACCTTTAATCCCAGCACTTAGGGGGCAGAGGCAGGTGGATTTCTGAGTTTGAGGCCAGCCTGGTCTACAGAGTGAGTCCAGGACAGCCAGGGCTATATACAGAGAAACCCTGTCTAAAAAAAAAAAAAAAAAAAAAGATTCTGTAAACTATTGCAGCAATAGATGTGTAACACACAAGGAAAGGGTCTTAAACTAGAGGGCAGCTGAAGCAGACACAATAAGGCAATGAGAACTTCTGACCAGCAGGGTAACATATTCAGGTTCTGGGAATAAGATTATTTTTACAGAAACCATTATTCTGCCTACAACAGACATAAAGTAACATTGTTTAAAATGATTTCAAGGAAAACCATCAATTTCTGCCAAGTCTGCATTTGGTTCTACACTTTGTTCTCTATTTGTCTTTATGCAAGTTTAATGACTTTTCTGCCATCTCCACTCTGCTACTAAGCCTGCCCAATCAATCTTTTTCTTTCAGATATAATTTCCATCTCTAGAATTTCTATTTGATATAATATATATAACATATTTATACACATTAGAGGTAGACAAGTTACATATAAAATTTCACTTTCTTTGTTGAGACATCGTTATTTTCCTTCATTACAATCCTATTTTCCTTCACATATGGGGCAAAATTATAACTGCCTTAAATTTTTTGCCCATTAATGCTAATATCTTGGAAGAGATAATAACTAATAACTTCAGAATAAGTCTTTTATATAGAAATGAGTCATAAATTTAATGTATAGAATGTGGCTACTACGTTGTAGAGGTTCTGACTTTTGTTATGTTCTTCAGGAATGATGACTCTTTCTTAAGCAGATAATTAATATGGTTGCCGTAGAATTCAAATTCTGTCTTTTTTGGTTTTTGTTTGTTTGTTTGTTTGTTTGAGACTGGGTTTCTCTGCATAGCCCTGGCTATCCTGGAACTCACTCTGTAGACCAGGCTGGCCTCGAACTCAGAAATCCGCCTGCCTCTGCCTCCCAAGTGCTGGGATTAAAGGCGTGTACCACCATGCCTGGCTTTCAAATTCTGTCTTAAAGGAGAGAATAAATGGTGCTTTACTCATGCATCCTGTTCAGTAAGCTACTCTCAGTCTAGTTCATGCGCAGGTGGTTAATCATAATAGAGATTTGTGCAGAATTTATATACAAAAAGCTGTCTAGTTCTCCCTTTTAGGATACTGTACATTCCCACTCTCAACCTCATCTTTCCAATGATTATAGTATTACTGAGCTCTGTCCTTGGTTCTTATTAGAAAGATTTTTGAGTTTCCTAGTAGCTTTGACGGTTTTGCACAGAGCATTATGGAGCTTGAGCTCAGAGTAGAATTTTCTTTTTCTTTTGACATTTGTTGGTTCCTCTTTAGAATGTATGCTTTGAGAATTTCCCAAAAACCTTCTCCAGAAAGCTGTTTTTATATTTATCCTAGACTTCAGTGTTATCCGTACTTATCTTTGGCATATGATGTTATTATTTATTTGTAAGGCTTTTTAAAAAAATGATAGTTTATTTTAAAAAGAAAAATAAAAAATAATTAGCAATATCCTAATTAGGCAGCTCCAACATCAATGATGTTATTTATTTAATGAAAATAGTAATTACTATTAGCAATCAAGAAATCTTACCCACAAACTGCTTGATAAATCATAAAAGATACTACTAGATCATTGTTACGCAGTACTTACTGAATGAATATTTTCTAAGTTAAAGTAACCACTAGTGAACACAATGATCAGGTACAAAGTTAGCATCAGGTACAATCTTTATATAAAAACAGTGAGTAGGAGCCGGAGAGATGACTCAAGAGTTTAAGAGCACTGGCTGTTTGTTCTTCCAGAGAAGCCAGGTTCAATTCTCAGCACCCACATAGCAGATCACAGCTGTCTCTAACTCCAGTTATAGGGGATCCTACACACTTGTACAGACATACGTGCAAGCAAAACACCAATGTACATGAAATACAAATGAATTAATTAAAAAAAAACAGTGAGCATGATTAGTGTTCTACTTCTCTTATATGTTCTTAAGGTCAGTAGATGGGTTAGTACATTTGTCACCTAAATTCTTTAATTTATATTAAGTATGAATTCTCATTTTGGTAGGATTGGAGTAAAAAGGGTGGGTTAAAGAACAGATTACTTCAGGTAGTGGTGGTGCACGCCTTTAATCCCAGCACTTGAGAGGCAGAGGCAGGCAGACTTCTGAGTTCCAGGCCAGCCTGATCTACAAAGTGAGTTCCAGGACAGCCAGGGCTATACAGAGAAACCCTGTCTTGAAAAACAAAGAACAGATTACTTGATATAAGTTCATTACTTGATAATATAAGTTCATTCTTTTTCTTCTTCATCTCCAGATGTGTTTACTCTAAAGTGGTTGTAAAAATAAATTATTAGCATAAATCAGTATCATAGTTAATTACCACAAATTTGCCTTATATTTTTGATAATGGTTGCTTGGTTCTAAAGACTAAAAAATTGTTGAAGAGTGTGACTAATGGTCTTTCCTTTGCTAAGCATGGAGGAAGGGAACTTTTTTTCACATGTATGTCTTTGTGATCTGTTACTATTTTTGACCTCAAATCTTAGGTTCTCTGCCTTTGCTCAGAGAGTCATCCAACAGTTTAAATTACACTCCTGCTAGATGTATTTTTTGAAGATATTAATTACATATCAAATTACACATTTAATTAAGACATTACTCATTTTAATATAATTAGGCATATAAGGTCAAATATGCACAGAAAACTAGATAACAGTGAAACTTAAGTTTTAAATGTCTTCTTGCCAAGGCCTCATTTACGTCACGGAGAACCACTCACCATTCATTCCTCCTTACCACAGGTGTTCATTGCACACTATGTCTTTTACCTCTGTCTCATTCTTGCATTGATAAAATTTGAAAGTCCACCCCTGTCTCATTATTGCATTGATAAAATAAAAAGTCCCTTCCCAAGCAAGGCCAGTTCTGCAAACGAAGCAGGTAAAGAAAACAAACCGTGGCCATGGCAACGTCCGACCGCTTCGAAGCAGCCAACACAACTCTCCTACTTAGTAGTGCTGTCAAGGTGATAGCCTTCACTATATGAAAACTTGTTTTAAATACCCTAGCACACAACCTTTAATCCCAGCAAGGAGGAGGAGAAGGGGGAGAGAAGAGAAGGGGAAGGGGAGAAGGAGAAGGAGGAGGAGGAGGAGGAGGTGGCGGACATCTGTGAAGTCAGCCTGATCTACACCGAGTTCCAGGCCAATAAGGTCTACATCGGGAGAACTCAGGCAAAACAAAATAAAAAAACCCAACAACCCTCCAAACCCTCCTTTCTCAAATCAAGGAACTGTCACCCTAGAAAGCACTCCCACCCCTACGTGAAGTTAAAGGGATTCTTTCTCATCAGGAGTTCCACCAAGATGGCAGTTATGGTCACCAGCTATGCCCTGCTGCTGCACAGGAGGGCTTCGGATTCGAGGCCACTCACACACCAAGTCGCCCCCAAAAGTCAGCAGCCTGCACCTGGAGCCATAGCTCAGGATCCTAGTCCTCATCTCCCACCACCAAAGCTTCTCCTCGCCTCAGGCTTCCAAATCCTCCTCACCCCAATCTGCTCAAGCTCACCCTCCCTCCTGTCCTCCATTTCCCCTTGCCAAATACCCTCAAATCCTCTCCTCGCGCCCTGTATCTTGATCTCTTCCCCTAAGGACTCCCAAATCCTTCAGCTCCTGTCCCCACTTCTCCCGTCCCCCATTACACCTCACAGCCTCTTCTCGCCCCCGTTTCTCCTCACACACACTTGTCCTTACACACACTTCTCACAGCTTTTCCTTACTCCGTTTCTCCTCACTCCCATTTCTCCGCGCCTCCCGCGGCCCCCCCCCCCCCCCGCCGCATCTACCCCCAGCCCCCGGCGCCTTTCCTAGCCAGAGCGGCTGGGACACTCACGCGAAGAAGGGGTCGTCCTCAAAGCTGCTGCTCAGCATCCGGAACATCGTGGTTCTGCGGCGGGCGGCGGGCGCGGGTGGAAAAGGCTGCAGCTGCCGCGCCGCCACCGGCCTGCTTCCCGCTGGCTTCGCGCGTCTGCCCGCGGCAATCGCCGCGCCCGCGACTAGGGCGGGGCTTGACGCATGGCCGCCTCCCCATTGGCTGTGGCTTTGTGACGTCACTAAGGTGTGGCAGGAGAAGGGGGAGGACATTTGGGCGGCTGCTATGGCAACCGCAGTAAACACAACGGGGGTTAGAAGTTTGTCTGGAGGCCCCTTCAGCAAGGCTCGTGGATGACAACTGGGTCTCGGAGCTACGGGAACCAAAATATTAGACCAGCTCTGAAGGACCTTGCCCAAATCGCCCTTAACCCTGACAATTCTGTGGTAGCTGGTCAAATAATGAAAAAAGGTTTGGAGAACAATGAACAGGTGCTTGTATTTACTTCTTGAGGGAAACAAGATGCAGCCTATGAGATTTCAAAAACAAAACAAATACAGTTTTCTGTCTCCCAATACACAAATAGCATCTAGACATAGGATCAAATACACAAAAGAAAGAAAAAATGAAAAAAGAAAAATGAAATTGCTCCATTTCAAGGATCAGATCAAATCTTTATCACCTTCCCAACGTTCTTAACAAGCAGAATTTGGGCACAAGATTTGAAGCAAGCAGCCAAATCTAGCTAAAATTCTATTTTGATTACTTCCATTATAGTATAAAAGAACCTATTGATAGTAAGGACGATGGTTTGCATCTTAAAGCAGTGCAGTGCCTTAACGATAAGCCCAAACATTTTTAAGTGATGTTCAAGAAATAGAATCGGTAAGATTGGGGTGTGGTATAGTGGGGGGAAGGGGGGCAACATGAAAGGTTTTATTCAATTGTTGGGGTTTGAAAAGTACTATTTAGGCCCTTCCAAGAGCTGGAGACAGGAGAGAAGGAGAAAGAGGAGGAAAATAACCAGGAATAAGAAGAACAATCTTACACACATACCCTCAATTCACTTGTCCCCCCACTCTCCAGGGAGTGTTCCCTTGGGGAGGTGGAGGGGTGTCCATGACTCCTTGAGGCCCTGTGGGAGACATGTGGCATGCTGCCACTGGGAAGAAGTGACCAGGACCTGATTTGGAAGTGGCAGAGGTACTCGGGGTTATTTTTGGGTGCTGGAAATGTAATCCTTTGAACCTCTCTCCCATCCCCCTGCCTCCATTTCACCAGGTTTCTCTGGTCATCCTGCTCCCCTGAGAGGATTGGCTTGAGGCAGGGCCAACTTCACAATCTAAAATGACACGGCCCTTCCAGGAAATAAATAGGCTATTTTAATCTTCCTCTGGCCTCAGCACAATGCTCAGAGAGCATGCATGGGTCAGAGGACTTGTAAACTAATTCCAGGGCAAAACTGTCTGTACAACCACTAAAATTAGTTTCTGTTTGACACAAAGCTAATGTTAAAAGGACTATACTTAAAAAAAAAAACATAAAATGAACACAGGCAGAAGTATGACGAACAATAATATTAGAGCACTTTTGCACTGAGGCAAAATAAGGAAAATTGTGAGAAAAAGTTCCATCTTGTTGCATGGAACTTTTCTCAGAACCACGCTGTTAAAACAAACATGAAACATTTAGTCCAAAGGCAGTCTGGTAGGGGAGTCACCCACAGCATATGAAAGCAGTGCAAATATATATATATATATATATATATAAAATATATATATTTTTATTTTTTCTTTTGGTTTTTTCAAGACAGAGTTTCTCCATATAGCCTTAGCTGTCCTGAAACTCACTCTGTAGACCAGGCTAGCCTCGAACTCAGAAATCCGCCTGCCTCTGCCTCCCATGTGCTGGGATTAAAGGCGTGAGCCACCACCGCCCGGCTTGTATAACACCTTTTTTTAAAGGCGGCAGAAGAAAAAGAATTGGAACTGAAAAGCCCATAACACAAGTTTTAAATGGAAAGAGAAGAAGGGGTGTGGTCAGGAGAGGATGAACACCCTGCTAAGGAAACATTAGAGGTGTAGAGCAGGCTAAGAGGAGAGGGCCTTGGCACTGGCTGCAAACACAATTATAATAACTTTTGTGAAGCCCTCCTGTCATTTACAGTGTGTGAGGGCAGGTTAGGAATGAAATGGCGGTTCCATGCTCACTGAAAACTTAAGAGGAGGGAAGGGAGTGTACAGTTATAAAAAGGGGAGACCACATAGGCTTTACCGAGAACACGAACTGGAGCAAAATGTTAGAGGAAGGAAATAGACATCTTCTTGAACTTTCCAGGCCAATACAAAGGTATGGACTGAGGGCTTTCCTGATGCAAGGCGTGCGTGCGTGCGTGCGTGCGTTATCTCCACCATCCTACTTTGCCTCCCTGTGGCATTTAAAAGGATCACTACTTCTAGTCCGTTTGCGTGGTAAACCACATATTCACACACGTGGTCTCTTCACACACTGTTGCTCATGCTTCCTTTGGAAGAACACTGACGAAGTCAAGGAAAGCCTTCCAGAGACAAGGCATAAAGTACAAGCCAGTTCTGCAACTCAGCTCATAACGTCGATAGTTCAAAAGGTCAGTGAGATATACACCCATCACCTCAGCGGTTACTTAAGAGGGATCGATTACATCTTAGACACTATTTTAGCCATTTAGGATACAAAATTCTCTGGCCTACTGGACACACCTATTGGACATACACTAGATCACATGTCAAAGATTCTATAAATCTTCAGTTACAGCACCTTATAAATTTCAATATATTTCTACTCTCTCAAGTGCCAGTAGGCTTTTGAATGCTGGAATTATACTTTATTATAGTTCTCCAGACTTCTGAGTTTTAAACTGTTATAAACATCTTCATGACTGTGGATTTGAGGGCCCCCAATGACTTTGTGCCCTCGCCTCATTATAGACTATATATCTACAGTACATAGATATTGTCCTGGTGAGTTTGACTATGAACTTGATACAAGCCAGAGTGTCTTGGGAAAAGGGAACCTGAGTTGAGTATTGGTTCGTTCAGATTGGCCTGTGACCAGGTCTTGGAAGAATTGTTTTGGTTGATGATAGATGTGAGATAGCCTAGCCCACTGTGGGCAGCACCACCCCTAGGTATCTGAGCCTGGGCCATAAAAGAAAGCAAGTAAAAAAGCAAGCCAGTAAGTGAGTAAGCCAGCAAGCAACCCTCCCCCATGACCTTTGTTTTGGTTCCTGCTTCCAGGTCCCTGTCTTGAGCTCCTCTTACTTCCTCAGGAACCACCCATTATCTGACAGCATAAACCAAAACAAACCCCATTCCACAAATTGAGGTTGACCTTGGTGTCTCGCTCAGAAACAGAATGAAATTAGGCCAAGTGTGTTCTGAGGATGAGATACAACTTGTCATGTGACAACCCTGGAGGGAAACACAGACCAGGGAGTAATCAGTATATGTAAATACTGCCAAGTTACAGTGATGAAAGTATTTCTTTTTTTTTAAATATATATATATTTTTTTTAATAGGGGACATTCTTTTTTTTTTTTTTTTTAGATAATTTCTTTATTTACATGTAAATTTTCCCTTTCCCAGGTTCCCCTCCAAAAAACAAACAAACAAACAAACAAAAACAACAAGAACAAACTTCTTTTGCCTCCCCCCTCCCCGTGCCTGCCACCCCACCCTCTCCCACTTATTGGCCCTGTCATTCCCCTACACTGGGGCACAGAACCTTCACAAGGCCGAGGTCCTTTCCTCCTACTGATGATCGAATTTGTAATCCTCTACTATACACATGCTGCCAGAACATTCAGTCCCACCCTGTATAGTCCTTGATTGGTGGTTGGGTCCCTGGGAGCTCTGAGGGTACTAGTTAGTAATTGTTGTTCGTCCTAAGGGGCTGCAAACCCTTCAGCTCCATAGAACCTTTCTCTAACTCCTTCATTGGGGACCGTGTACTCAGTTCAATGAATGGCTGTGAGCCTCTACATCTGTAGTAGTAAGATATTGTAAGAGCCTCTCAGGAGATAGCTATATGCTTGTCCTTCCTTCAGTCTCTGCTCCATAGTTAATCTCTGCCACTCTTTCTGTGTGTGTTTGGTTCCCCTTTTTAAGAAGGAATGAAATGTCTACATTTTGGTCTTCCTTCTTCTTAAGTTTCTTGTGGTTTGTGGGTCATTCGTCCTATATTCCAAACTTCTGGGCTAATAACCACTTATCAGAGAATGCATACCATGTGTGATCTTTTGTGATTGGGTTACCTCACTCAGGATGATACTCTCCAGATCCATCCATTTCCCTAAGAATTTCATAAATTCATTGTTTTTAATAGCTGAGTAGTACTCCATTGTGTAGATGTACCACACTTTCTGTATCCATTCCTCTGTTGAGGGACATCTGGGTTGTTTCCAGTTTCTGGCTATTATAAATAAGGCTGCTATGAACATGGTGGAGCATGTGTCCTTATTACAGTGATGAAAGTATTTCTTTTTTTTAAAATATTTTTAAAATTTTATTTATATGAGTACACTGTAGCTGTCTTCAGACACGCCAGAAGAGGGCATCGGGTCCCATTACAGGTGGTTATGAGCCACCATATGATTGCTGGGAATTGAACTCAGCACCTCTCGAAGAGCAGTCAGTGCTGTTAACCGCTGAGCCATCTCTCCAGCTCATGAAAGTATTTCTAACGCCCCAGAGAATTTCTTCATGCCACACCACTCAGAGTAGGTAATACCCTGAGATTTGTTTCTTTGTTGAACTCACCCCTGTTGGACATTGTAGTGGCAGTTTATTCTTTCTCCTTGTGTATAAATTTATCCACCTATTATCAAAAGAGTTTTGGATTATTCCTCAGTTTGGCTTTTAAAAAATAAGGCTATGTTTTATTTTATTTTATTTTATTATTTTTTTATTTTTTTGGTTTTTTCGAGACAGAATTTCTCTGTGTAGCCCTGGCTGTCCTGGAACTCACTCTGTAGACCAGGCTGGCCTCAAACTCAGAAATCTGCCTGCCTCTGC
Source organism: Montemys delectorum (assembly GCA_019843815.1). NCBI lineage: Eukaryota > Metazoa > Chordata > Mammalia > Rodentia > Muridae > Montemys > Montemys delectorum. Next base: position 20,751 of record JADRCD010212248.1, on the reverse strand, counting down.
CTCCCAAGTGCTGGGACTAAAGGCGTGCGGCCACCACTGCCCGGCAATTTTTCTTTTTTTTTTAAGATTTATTTATTTATTATATGCAAGTACACCATTAGCTCTCTTAAGACACTCCAGGAGAGGGTGTCAGATCTCATTACAGATGGTTGTGAGCCACCATGTGGTTGCTGGGATTTGAACTCAAGTCCTTCGAAGAGCAGTCAGTGCTCTTAACCGCTGAGCCATCTCTCCAGCTTGTATGTTTTAAAAAACAATGTTCTGTTACTAGGTTTTTATTCTCATTGAGATTCTGAAACCTTTTTTCTCAAGGCAATTCATGAAGTGAAGTATTTTCCTATTGATTTGGCACAATCAGTTTGTTAATAGTTTGTGTCTCTAGATGTAAACTGAAGTTTCCAGAAATAAAGGACAAAAGCTATCCGTGTTCAGGATTCTACAAGATCAAATGTTTGATTAAACTTTGCGACAAGACTGTTGCAGAGAGGCCAAGTTATCTTTGGTTCTTTTTAATCCCTTTAATAACTATCCATTGCCCACGTCTGTTTCCTTTCGATTAGCAAGACTTTTAAACGTGTTTAATGAGCAGCTTCCATTAATTCAACAGCCAAGTGAGCCACCTGAGAGCATCTGGAAGTCATAACGAAGTGTTCTCAGCTTGGCTACAACCTGTTTACTTATGGCATTAGGTAAATACCTTGGCTTGTGCCCTTTCCTGTATTTAATAAAATCTCCTTCAGTAGCTTTCATAGAGGGATGTCTTACCCATGGCAACCTGACTCTATTTTACTGTAGTCACTCGTGGGAGCTGCTTCTTGCCCCTAGAGGTGAGATCTGTGTTTCCCACTGACGTAGTTAAGAAGAAACACTTTCAATCAAAAAAGAAGATAGAATTATGGAACCTAAGATGGTGGAAAAGTAGAAACATCTCTTCAGAGAACGGCGCTGAGGTCATCTGTTGTCAGGAGCTGTCTTAACTCAGGCTCTCTAACGGGCTACTTGGAGAGTTATTTTTAAATTCTTGATTCAGTTGGAGAGAATCCAAACTAGGGGCCCCACTAGCAAGACAACCAAGAGAGTCTGTTGGAACATACTGAAGACCTGGATGTCCTCATTCCTTTATAATGTGTTTTGATGCCTTTACTAGTCGCAATAGTGAGATTATCTGCTGCCGGTCGTGCAAAGCTCAGAGCTGTATGATATGTACTATGTGTGTGTGTGTGTGTGTGTGTGTGTGTGTGTGTGTATGTGTGTATGTGTGTGAGAGAGACTCCTCCGTTTCCTTTTCTTTTTACCTTTCATTTCCCCTTCTCTTCTTCTTTTTTGTTTTTTGTTTTGTTTTGTTTTGTTTTGTTTTGTTTTTCCGAGACAGGGTTTCTCTGTGTAGCCCTGGCTGTCCTGGAACTCACTCTGTAGACCAGGCTGGCCTCAAACTCAGAAATCTGCCTGCCTCTGCCTCCCAAGTGCTGGGATTAAAGGCATGTGCCACCACCGCCCGGCTTCCCTCTCCTCTAATTAGATCACCTACACACATGTATATGTATACATGTTAAAATCTGGGATCCACATGTGAAAGAAGCCATGGTATTTGTCTTTAAGAGTCTAGGTTACTTAAGAACAGCTAGAACTTCCTATAATCAAGGCGCATTTGACTCACTGTTCCGGGGAACGACAGGCTGTTGTAGGTAAGTAAGTTTCCCTACAGTGATACTGCCGGGTGTGGTAGGTTGGAGCTGGAGCTGGACTGTGACATGCAGAATCTGAGGCTTTAACCAGTGCACTGGTATAAGTTCTTCCGGCCCCTTTTTCTAACAACAACAACAAAAGCCAAACCCAAACAAACCAAATGAACCAACCAACCAAAATTCATTGAGCTGTCCTCCTGACTGTCCGTTGTGGGCAGAATGAAAAAAAAAAATCACAGACTGGAGTCAGTCAAATAATAAAAGAAAAGGAAGTGAACTACAGAAAATGACAATGGAATTAAATAATCAAAATAGCAACCAACCTTATTGAGTTTCTGCTGTGTGCTGGCCACAGCACTAATGCTCCAAAGATCGAAAGAGGTAAACACTATTATTATGCCTACTGCAGAAGAGCAAGCTAAGGGTCAGAGCAGAGAAGCCACTTGTTAAGGTCTCACAGACTACAGAAAACCCACCACTCCCGGCACCGTGCTGTGAAGTTTTGGCAACCCAGAGGGGTGGGCCCACAGCTTGCTGCAGGTGGCTGGTGCTACCATACAGTGCTCAGATGTCCCCCCCCCACCCTCCCCTGGAGATCCGTGCCCAATGGTAACATGGATTTTACATGAATTCTCCTAAATTTTTTTAAAGTTAACTAATTAAAAACAAAGTACCCCGTAGCAGGCCACAGAAAACAAGCCTGTGGGCTGAATGCAGCTCCAGGTGGAGAGCTTCTGAACTAGTTACTGAGAGTGCGTTTTTTTTTCATGGCAGGAGAGAGACACATGAGCCCCAGAACATCTACACACTGGCTTCTGCACATAACTCCAAACTAGATGGTTGGCAACTCGTGTGTTGGCAGTGTTATGATGTCCCCTGACCACTGGCATGACGGACGCCCTTGTCAGTGGACACCCGTCCCCAGCCACATCACCAAGGGCCAGATTTTGAAATGTCAGGGTCACAAGGCGGTATCTTCATTTCTGCAGGACTAATCTTCACCCGGATCACAAAAGCTTACTTTAAGTTTGTAAGATCCAATGTATTCTACTACTTGTAAAATTCATCCTAGTAAAATTAAATAAGATTGAAATTGTATCAGCCTAACATACTTGCATTTCAAATATTTTTCTAGATAGCTTTGTAGTATAGTTTTAGCAAAAACATTCTATTGATGTCGGAATAATGAGTAAACAAAACAATCCGCAAATAAAACTGTCTTCATCCAAGATTTTACCCTCTTAGTGTTTGCTGTCATGGAGCTAGCACACACAGTAGTCATGGGTATAAGTATATATATTACATGTGTGTGTGTGTGTGTGTGTGTGTGTGTGTGTGAGCGTGTGTGTGAGCGTGTGTGTTAAAACATCCCTCTCCTTTCCCTCACATCCCCTCTGAAGACTCACATTTCCATTAAAGGGGTTGCATAAGGTTTCATCCATTTTTCCTTTTCTTTTCTTTCTTTTTTTTTTTTTTTTTTTTTGGTTTTTCGAGACAGGGTTTCTCTGTGTAGCCCTGGCTGTCCTGGAACTCACCCTGTAGACCAGGCTGGCCTCGAACTCAGAAATCCACCTGCCTCTGCCTCCCAAGTGCTGGGATCAAAGGCCTGCGCCACCACTGCCCGGCTCATCCATTTTTCTTAGATAGTAAGTTTCCATGACTTACTTTCTTCAATATATAATTATTAATTTCAATTTATTTGGATTTAGAAAAATCAAGAAGCCTGTGGATAAAAAGAACTTCCTGGGGCATAATGAAATGACCACTCCTCTCTCATGTATATATATGTAATATCAATCAGTTCTTTTCTTTTTGTGACACGGGGATTGAACCCCGGCCCTTACACCTGCTATGCAAGTATTGATCTCTTTCTCCCCCTGAAGACATTAAAAACCCTTCTTTTATTTTTGTATTACAATCCTGGAGATTGAAGCTCAGGACTCACATGTTAGGACAGGCATATTAGGTATTCATTATTCATGTGTCTATTAGCTACTTATACAAAAGTAATCAGAAGAGGCCAGAACGAAATTATCAGAGCTAATCATTACACTGGCTTGAAATCAGAGCCAACAATCAGGTGGCAAATTTGAAAGTGGGCATTAACCAAACTTTATAATTTGTATACTTGCATTACCCTGACTTCTTACCTTTCTTCTCACACTCTCTCCTTTCCCTGAATTTTTTTTCTTACTTAATGAACTTTGTGTTTTATCTAGATTTATTCTGTGAATTTTGATAACACACCTGAAGCTTTTCTAGGGCGAAGACTGGTGGGCTTACATACAGAAAGCAATAAGGTAGCTGCTGTTAATTTGATGGCGGTGTTGAGATATTGGCCTCTGTCTGAGAACAAACTCATTAAGGGGCACTTGCTGACATGATGAAGTGCCAGTGAAGATCTCAGAGTGATGTCTGTAATTGCCCAGGCCTTTTTTACATTAGGTATCTGCATGAATTATAACTCTTCAGTGAAGATAAAAAGACTTCTGCATGAAATTGCCCCAGCGCTGTATGGGCTGTCAGACCGGAGGGCATCTCAAATGAGATTAATGATGCCAGCACTAATATAAGAAGATTTAGCATAACCAAGATTATGGCTTCTGCAGAAAGCTGCCAGCACTCATTTATTTTGAATAAATATTATTTTTAATTAAAGTCCTAGGGTGGGTTATTCCTGAAATAATGAGATCTACAGTGATTTCCTTTGGGAATTAATTTTCTCTCTTAATTCACAGTCATTTGGGTGGTTATGGCTCAGAGAGTCTTACCCATGACAGTCAGCTTTGTAGAACATGCTGATTTTCAGCTAAAGACACTAAATAACTCATTGTTTGTTATAATAAGGTCCTCTCATTTTCTAACTGTATTTATCATTTCATTTAAGCACGTTTGCAAGGTACTGCCCATAGATGTCTATGGTGAGTCTGCTTTGTAAAATAAGGCAAATACTCATGAGAAAAAAGATGCCCTTAAAAGCAAAATGACTGTGAACATAAAACAGAGAATTGTATTCTCCTGTACTTTTATTGGTTTTATTTTTTTCTGAGCGTTATGTTAAATATTTTACACACATAAATTCCCATTCACATAGGAACTTGACATGATGGAAGATCTCAATCGCCTTTTAGTAGATCATGAAACACAGGAGCTTGAAACAGTGAAGCTGAACTCTCCAGCTCAAGTTCAGAACATCAGGCCAGGCAGCTTCTCTATGAATAGCAGCAACTGCCCAGCACAAAGCTGACTGACTGTCTTAGTCAGTGTTCTATTGCTGTGAAGAGACAACATGAACGCAGCCGCTGTTATAAAGAAAGCATTTAACTGGGCTTGCTTGCAGTTTCAGAAGCTTAGTCCATTTCATCAGGGCAGGGAACAGGTGGCACAGGGGCAGAGGAAGTGCTGCAGAATAGCTAAGAGCTCTATATCTGGATCCATAGACAGCAGGGGGCGGGGGGGGGAGAGAGCCCCTGGGCCTGGCTTGGGTACTTGAAACCTCAAAGGTCACCCCCTCCCCCCAGTGACGTATTTCCTCCAAACAAGGCCACACCTCCTAATCCTTTCAGATAGCGCCAAGCATTAAATCTATAAGCCTTTGAGGTGGGCATTCTTAGTCAAACTGCCACACCAGCCTTTATATAAATATCAGTATTCATTCATCAGTACATGGTTTAACCAGATTTTCTGTGACTCAGTGGAGTTGGTGTTTTATTATTGCAATACAAAGCCCAAACATTGTGCTATAAAAACAATCACATTATTAGCATCATACATCCTTAGGCAGACATCTGACAATGCTTGTGTCGGGGCCTCAGTGGGAAGACTATGCGACTGGAAGTGTCTATACTCAAATAGCTGACGGTTGATGCAGATTTAGAGCTAGAAACTCAGTTGAGACTACTACCTAGGTAACAAGTGGATGCTATGGGAGCCTGGCTTTGTCAGGTAATGCTGGGTCCAGTAGTGGGTCACCTTCTGTAACTTCTCAAGTGTTGAAAGCATGAATGTCACAGGAAGGCATAAGCATACACCTTTCTGAACTAGCTGGCGGTGTGATACTGTGTCGTCTCCCATGAAATCTGCTGGCTGCATGCAAGCCACCGGGACAGATAAATGTTCAGAGTTATGACACATCTGCAGACATGTGCCAAAGCCATCACAGAGAGTAAGAAAGACTACTGTATACTGCTTCTTGTGGATGCTTGATGTTGGGGCTTCTAGTTTTCTCTTTTGTTAAATCCACTTTTTGTCCAGCTATTTCCTGCTTGTACATTGTTTTTTCAAACATATAAGTAAGGGATGTTCCAGCAGTTGCGCCCTGATTTCTAGAGCTGGCCAGGGAATTTTTCTCCTCAGGGTGCAGAGAGTAAGGCTGTGTGTCCTATTTCCCTTTTGTCATTTGAGGACCAACTGCAGGCTAAAACAAAACAGTAATGATGAAACCCCTCTGGATTTGAGTTTTCATTTGCATGAGAGCCTACATCTGGGTAACTCAATAGTTAGTAATTTAAAACAGTAATCGACAAAAAGCCCCTGCTAGGGGAGATAGAAAACATGCAGCAAAGTTTGTTTAGAAAATGTAGAATTGGAATTGAATTGAGCACTCTCCATGTGTTGAATATATGATGGATGATAAGCCCCTTTTGGTTTTTCTTTGAAAAGAGAGGAAGGTTAGTTAAAATACCAAATTATTTAAGCTGTCAAGCTAGACAGAAACCAGAGTTAAATTGATAATGTTGTGCCTCCTTTTGCCTAAGCCTTCATCCCATTGATGCATAACTTCATGACAGAGTCAAGCTGAAACCTCCAAAACCGATTTTCTCCAGGAGATATTTTCAGCTTCAAAACTACTCTAACGGGCTGGGACTTGTCTAGGATAAAGTGGTGTATAGCACGGGTGGTTAGCAACTCTCAGGGTTTAAGTGTCACTCACTTTATATGTGAAATGTTTGTGTGTAAGGCCGCTGACTTCACTGGAAGGAGCTTGTCTAGCATCGGGAAAGTTGGGAGAAGGACGATTCCATCCAGTATCCTTCCAGGAAGCTTTTTATCCTCACATGAACAGAAATATAAATAGATACATTGTATAGCTAAGGGGTTTTTTTTTTGATAAAATTTTGCCTATGATTTGTTGACGTAAAACACAGCTTTTGCTTGAAAGAAAATATATTATAATGAGCCAACGATATTCAAGTTACTGTGAATAGTGCTTTTTATCATGGAAGAGGTCATGTGAACTTTTATGGTTATAGAACTAAAGAAAGAAATCAGTGTGTCATGGTGTTCTATTGCTGTGAAGAGATTTCATGCCCAAATAAACTCTTATAAAACATACCATTCAGCTTCAGATTTATGGTTCCAGAGTGCGTGACCCAGGTATGGTGCTGGAGCAGTAGCTTTTAATCTGCAGGCAGCAGGCAGAGAAAAACCAACACTGGGTCTCCTGTGGACTTTTGAAGCCTTAAAGCCTACCTCCTTAAAGATGTACCTTCCTCCAAAAGGCAACAAGGCCACGCCTTCTAACCCTTCAAAACAGTTCCCCTGTCTGGGGACCATGCATTCAAACACGTGAGCCTTGGGGTCATTCTCATTCAAAATACCACAGGTAGAGCCAAGAGGAACCGTCTGGAGGATTCCAGAAGTTACCATGGAGTGTTCTGAGCTTACTCGGTGGAAGCTAGTTTTCTGATAAGCTTAATGATACATTCTAAGTTTAACTTTGCAGTTATGGGGTTGTTAGGTTAGATACAGAGGTTGCTGATAAAAGGTTATTAAAAGGCACTGATGCTAGCCCAAGATAAATTTGGCTCTTGATCTGCAATATTCCATCTCCCTACAGTCACTATAATCACAGTGCTTTCGCTTTTTTTTTTTTTTTTAAAGGATCTTCAATATAAATGTGGCTTCTTAAAAAGATCTTGGCTTTTTGAGACTTCACTTCATAATTATCAGGGAAATTATTGCTATGAATGAACTGGAATGCTGTATTTCCACTATGGCTTGGATATTAAACATTCCCCAACCTCATGTGTTGAAAGTGTGGTCCCATGTAAATAAAGAAAATACCTAATTTAAAAAAAAATATATATATATATATATATATATACCCTTCAAACTCAAAAAAAAAAAAAAAAAAGAAAGTGTGGTCCCCAGTCTAATGCGAAGGTAATACTTTTAGGAAGTGATTGGTTCATGAACGCTCTAACCTAAATCCATTGGCTTAATTCACAAATGGCTTCATAATCTGATGGCCTTTCTGGAGGATGATAGAAACAGAGATATGCCATTTGGCTAGAGGAAGGAGGTCAGTGAGGGAGCTCCCTTGGAGGTAGATCTTCACCCTCTTCTTTGCCTATTTCCCACAAGGTGAGTTCAGTGAACAACTAGTGCAAGTCAGTTCTCTCCTTTCGCCATGTTCAGACAGAGATCAAACTCAGGCTGGAGGCTTGATGGCAGTATTCCTAACAGATCGACCCATGCAGTTGTGTCAAGTGAAATAATAATTTAATACATAACTTCCATTTTACATTATTTAAAAAAGCTATTTCCTTTATACAAAGCTAACAAGCAAGTGAGCAGATTTCTTGCTACCTGGAATACTTTCCTTAGATCATTTATCTAAAATATATTGGTAAACATTGAGAACTTTGATGAACATATGCAGAGTCTAGTAAGATAGTAGGCAGTCATTTAATTTATAAGGTTCATTTTAGAACTGATTTCTACTATTTCACTCCTATTAATCTATACTGTCTTTGTTATTACAAAAAGGGCAGCAATTTTTGTCACAGATTGTGGCAACTCCAAAATGGTTTTTCAAGTGAGAAAAGCGTATTTTTATATTACTCCTCTTCAAAGACCTCATGTTAAATATTCTCCCAAGGGAATTAGGAATTAGTTGAACAATGTTTCTTGGAAATTATATCACTGTTAGTGTAATATAAAAACACTTGTGGCCGTAGTGAACAATAACATATTTGCCAGTCACTAGTCACCTTCTCATTGTCAACTGGACAAGTATGCTGGAAGTTTCTGCCTATTGCCTCTGCAAAAAATGGGCCGCGGGATGTAGGACAGACAAGCACAGGCATGGAGAAGAGGTGCTAAGGTAAACACAGGTTTCTCCTTGAAGGGTCAAGTGCTCTTGGTAGAGAGCTACTAAGTGACACTGAATTCCCATTCTATGGGGCATTTAAAAAACATGTTTTTATGAAAAGCAGCAAAACATAGTTACAAGACCATCATTTAGATGACCTATTTTTCACCCCATATGAGAAGACATTCGTTATTCAAACATACAGCATTTTGAAAGATAACCATTATTTTTTCCAACTTTTTATTAATTCTTAGTTTCACATCATGCACCCCAGTCCCACTCATCTCCCTGCCCCCTCATATCCACCCTCTGCCCTTCCCTGACCCAAATAAAATAAAAAATAAAAGAAAGCTTAGAAACCATGATGGAAGACGTCGGTGTATCCCGCAGTATTCCCTCGGTCTACACGTCTTCACTGAAAATGTTCACTGCAATGAGTCCTTGGTCTAGTTCTAGGCCTGTGGCTTCTGTGACATCAGCAATATTGGATCCTCACAGGGACTCCTCCCAGTTATCCTGCTGTTGCCCTGTGTCATGGAGATCCTGCAGCTTTGGACTAACAGGACTGGCATGTGCTCAACAGTTCACAGATGATGTAGATTTTGGGGTGGGCTAACTCAAATCCCTGGATCTGGGTCTGGGATGGTAGCTGAACTGGTCAGTCCACCAACTCTCTCTTATTTGCAGCCCCAGGGCAAGCTGTGCAGCACCTCACCTGGGCAGCACAGTAGAGCCACTCTGCTGGAGAGGGCACGGGTGAAAACCATTATTTCAAACTGTTACAAAGTTAACAATTCTAAGACTTATCTTCTCCAGGTCAGGGAGAATTACTTTAGCTATAAAAAGTATAAATAGGTGATCTATCCATAGAACTTGCTAAGAAAATATAACAAAACCAAACAAATCCAAACAAACAACCCCCACCCCCACCCCACCTGTCTTTAGTGTAAGTACTCAAGTCACTGCCCTGGCTTTTGGAAAACATGATTTTTAAAAAAATTCCATTTTTAAAAGCATGGATATGAACACAGTTGTGGATTTTTCTTAAGATCTTTGCTACTGCCAGTACTTGGCAGCTCCTTATTGAAGGCTTCTGAATGCAGGGCTCGTTCTGTGAGGTTTGTCTGTGCACTATGTACAGGGGCTAAGAAGAGGGTCAGCTCGGTTCACCTCTTTGAGAGCTGTGGTGGTATCATTTTGCAACTCCTGTCAAAGACCTAAAAATAAAGTGGTACACTTGTTGAGTTTAAAGTGTTGTCTTACTGCATTGGCAAGCTTTGCTTTTTTTGAAAATTGATCTATGTTTTTGGAAGGAGAGGCACACATAGGCGGTAAGAGGCAGCCCCTGAATGTTCATATCTACATTTGATCCATCCATAGAATTTGTTAAAGACCGAAACAAAGCAAAACCAAAGTAACAAACAAACAAAACCACATACCCTTCTTTACTGTCATCACTCAATTCAGTGTGCTGGTGTTTGGGAAACATTTGTGCTTAAAAAAAAAAAAGCAAAATATGCAATGAAAAGTAGACTTTAATGAGATCTTTGCTACTGCCAGTAGATGCTATTCCAGAAGAGAAGGTACCTTGTATCCTTGGAGATACAAATTAGAGAAAACAGACTAAATTGGTTTTAAAATTTGTTTATTTTTTATACTTGTTCCAAAGAGCGTGAACATTTATTTTCTTGCGCTTACTGTCTGTTTTTGGGGCCGAGGCTTAAATGCACAGGTTTCACTCTACCACCAACACTCAGATGGTTAATCTAATTGTCATTTTAATCGGATAGAGACATGTCAAGAAAATTACTGAATTACGACTCTGACTGTGTCTGGGCATATATCCAGGAAGGATTAACTGTGGGAAGACGTCTCTGAGCACGACTGTCACCATTCCTCAGGCTAAGTGAACACAACGGTCTAAAACAGAGCTTCTCTACCTGTGGGTATGACCCCTTTGGCAAGCGTCTGTCTCCAAAAATATTTACATTATGATTCAGAACAGCACCAAAATTACAGTTATGAAGTAGCAAAAAAAAAAAAAATATGGTTGGGGAGGTCACAACACGAGGGGTTGTATTTAATGGTCGCAGCATTAGGAAGGTTGAGAAGCACTGGTCTAAGAGGCCAGTCAGGAGAATGTCTTGCCAGTACAGATGTGTGCCCTGCTTCCTGCTGTTACTTAAGTGGCTCTGCCGTGCTTTCCTGTCATGATGGACTGAAACCTTCAAATCCCTGAGTTGAAATAAATCCTTCATCCTGTAAATTGTTTTACTCAGGGATTTTATCCCAGCAGTATGAAACTAACCTAAATACCCTATCCCCAACTGAGCAAATTTAAATAACCTGACAGCTAAAAGATTTGTCTCAAATGGGAAAATTCATAATAAAAACAATATTATGATCTCCATGTCAAACACTGGGCCAAGTTCTGGGGTAAAATGATAATAAAAATAGTTTTGAAACAGGTCCCACCCAAACCACTACTAGTTGGAGCTGCTTTGAAAGTCCATCTTCATGGCAAAGGGTTAAGATACCAAACTTCAGGGGCTGGTGAGATGGCTCAGTGGGTAAGAGCACTGACTGCTCTTCTGAAGGTCCTGAGTTCGGATCCCAGCAACCACATGGTGGCTCACAACCACCCGTGATGAGATCTGACACCCTCTTCTGGTGTGTCTGAAGACAGCTACAGTACAGTGTATTACGCAGGAGAGAGTGGGACCCAAACAAGCAGAGGTCCTGAGTTCAATTCCCAGCAGCCACATGGTGGCCATCTGTACAGCTACAGAGTATTCATACACATAAAATAAATAAATAAGTCTTTTAAAAAAATATCATGCTTCAGTGTTTGGTACCTGTATCTCCTCTTGAGTTTTTTTTTTTTTTTTTTTTTTTTTTTGGTGGGGTGTTTCAATGCAGGCTTTCTCGGTGTGGCCTTGGCTGTCCTGGAACTCTGTAGACCAGGTTGGCCTCCAACTCAGAGATATGCCTGTCTCTGCTTCCAGAGCCTGGGGATGAAAGGCTGCATCCCATCTCATAGCCCTTTATCTCTATTTTAGTCTAGATTTCTTGTAAAGCTTCATGGTTTCTTATGAAGACAACACATTGTTTTTGTAAAGGAGGTTCCAAGAATAAGTTTTGTCAGGATGTTTTTTTTTTTTTTTTTTTTTAACAGTTCTTTGGTCATTTCACCCAAAGATTTTTGAGTGACGTCCAAACCAAAAATGTTGGGAAAGACCCAACCATAGAATTGGGGAAGAGTCTAGTTTCCCAGGACAGCTAGGAGGAGAATGAACCAGCGAGGCAGGAGGTTCCAGCCTTCTTAGCTGTCTAATTTTAGTTCAGTTGTAAGCTCTTCCATGAAGCCTTCCTGATTTTCCTTTTTTTTTTTTTTTAAAAAATTAGGATTAACTTCTCTCTTTCTTTTTGTGACCCAGTCTTCTCTCCTGCCAGTGTGTGCTAGATATATTATTTAAGGCTTTGTATCTAAGCCTTTTGATGGTAGGGCCCTCAATGATTCACCCTGTGTATACCCCAAGGCTCCTACAATGTGCCAAGCATAAACTAAACACTCAGAATAATAGACATGAGTAAGTTGGTACTTATGACAATGAAACTCTAGTCCTCAAATAAGTACATGGCAGGCTGGTCACCAGTGTCAACGCAGATAGGGTCCTCATGGTGTTGTCAAGGAAGCAACAGATCAGAGACGGCTGACTGAGGACATAGCAAGGATGCAGGCTCCAGCCACAAACACCTCCAAGCACAAGAAAGTGAACATAAGCTGGAACGTAGCTTTTCTAACCATTACCCATGTAACTGCTCATTCTGTATTTTATTAAAATGTCCCCACTGGGCTCGAGAGATGGCTCAGTGGTTAAGGGCACTGACTGCTCTTCCAGAGGATCTGAGTTCAATTCAACTCCCAGCACCCACATGGCAGCTCACAGCTGTCTGTGACTACAGTCCCACTACGCAGTCAAAACACTAATAATGCATACAATAGATTAAAAAAATGACCCTCATGTCAAAATGCTCACTTGGCCTAAGTAATGTATTTTTCTATGAACATTTGTATAGCCATTTCTCCTACATGCAAAAAAAAAAAAAAAAAAAAGTCAAAGAAAGAAAGCCATTTATGAATATCTTTACTTTACATGCTAGGATGCTCACACCAAGGAGGTAAATGACATGACCCGGAGCTGGAGAGATGGCTCAGTGGTTAAGAGCACCGACTGCTCCTCCAGAGGTCTTGAGTTCAATTCCCAGCACCCACATGGTGGATCACAACCATCTGTAATGATATCTCATGCCCTCTACTGGTGTGTCTGAAGGCAGCTACAGTGTACTCATATACATAAAATAAATAGATCTTAAAAAAAAAAAATTACATGACCCAAAGCGCTCTGTCCCTCGTCATCTGGGCCTCCTCCTAACCCGTGAGTGACAGAAATGGCGTTCTTGGCCCTTTCTTTCTGACAGTGTACCTAGTGCCAGAAATAAAAACCTAATTTGCATTAGCACTTATCATTTGCAACAAGTCTGTTTCAAAGCACTTAGGGTCACACAGAAGCCAGGCTATTATCATTAATCAGGCAACATGAAAGAGACTGTTCTGTTTTACAGGCTCACTCTGTTGCCATATGAAAGGTGGCAAAGGAGCATCAAGCTTGAGTTTGGCAACGTGTTTGATAATGTTCTATGAAGTCTCCTCATTAAATCTGCTTTGGCTTCTGTGGTCATATTGTGGTTCTTAGAAAGAAACAGAAGGAAACAAAACTACTGACATGCCAGAATGAAGCGAGGAAGCACTCACTGAGATCTTTAGGACCAAGTTTATTTGCTTACTTAAAACAAACGAGAACAAAACAAAGCTTGACTTTTTTTTTTTTTATTGTCCACAAAAGATTTATCTTTAAGATGAAAATTCATTACAATTCAAGCTTCTGTATTTGGTGTACCTGTCATTGAGAGACATAGGAGGAAGGTATTCTATAAAGTAGATCACGGTATTTTCATTGCAGTATAGATGAAGGAAGTGTGGAGACTCCCTATGGCCCGTTGATAGCGTAAGCCCTCCCCTATATACATACTTCCTAATAGCAGGAGAACACACAGTTTACAAATTATATAAAGAATTAAGAAGCAAAATATTTGAGAACATTAAGTTCTCCTGAAATCACTACTGCATTTCTACATTAACAAGTACATGGACCTGCCTTCATACTGGGCGTGTTTATTTGTAGAGCCAAGGAAAATAGCCTTTGTTAAGATCAAGAAAACGTCTACATGAAAACAAACATTTTAAAATAAACATTCTTTATAGCAGTTGCAACTCAGTGTAAGGTTCTTCCTGCTTTTCATCCTTAAGAGAGAAGAGAACTTCAGTAGCTCTAAAGTGTAAATGGACTCTGTATCATGTCCCAGGACCTTCCCATGGCTGCAGACTCAGCTCCAGTCTTCAGAGAGTCAGTGTAAAAGTAAGCAGAGAAAAATGGGGAAAAAAAAAGTGTTTGTGCCAGGGGTTGAAATCAACATTCCTTGTTGTTTGTACAAGGCCCAAAGCCCTTCTCTCTAGCCTGTTTAGTATGGACTGTGGAGATGTCCACGGCTTGTCTACTAGAGAATGGCATTCTAAACACGGCCCAGCAGCTTCCTCAGGAGGGGCAGACACTGCCTCACAGGAGTGCTGCAAGAGCTGCTATTTCTCAGAAATTCTGTTTCCATCATGAGCATTAGGTCTGGCACATGTGTCTAGCATGGTCATTAAGCTTTGGATATGAAGTGTCTTGCAAAAGGCCCAAATGTTTAAAGCCTGGCCCTGTGCTGGTGGTGTTATCAAGAGGGCTACTGGAGCATGAGGACTGTTACTTCATTACTAGACTACACCAAGAGCTTAGAGCTGAATGAGCTACCAGGAGGTAGGCAACGGACTAGAAGCAGGTGGCTAGAGTATGTTCCTGAAGGGTACATCATGGCCTTAGCCCCTGCCTGTCTCTTTGCTTCTCAACAGCCATTAGTGAGTGGCTTTCCTGGGATGTGGCCTCTTGCTGTGTTTCTGCCTGCTCCAGGTCTACAAGCAGTAGAGGCAGGTGACCATGGCCTGAAATTGCTCAAAGCATAAGATGGAATGAAATAAACCTTTCCCCTGAAGTTAGGCCAGGTCTTCTGTCACAGCAATGCAGTGATGACTAAAATATTGGGCATGTGATTTCTACAGGAAAGGACTGAGGTCTAGTTACAGGTTTCAAAAGAATACATAATACAAATTGCTCCCTAAGTAAAAGCTATTCCTTTATTCAATTAACATTTTTTTCAGACAAGGCCTCACCACGTAGTCCGAGGTGTCCCCCAGTACTTGTTGTTGTTGAGGGTAGACTGGAATTGGGATTCTCCCTCTACGCCTCCAAAGGCCTAGGATTAGAGGACTGAGTCCACACTTGACACAAAACATGTTGCCTTCAAATCTAACATGGTTATTGCTTAGACCTCTTAGGGTACCTTTTATCATACCTAAGAACCTTACGAAAGGTGAGGTAAGGGATTCAAGAAGGGTTTCATAATACACAGGAGATGAAATTTCATACTCATACTAAATAATATAGCTCTTGTATATAAAATTATCTAATAGTTGGTCAAAAACATGACTTTGTAAGAATTGTAATGAGAAACACTACTGAGTATTCATTTATCTCAACACTGATATTTTTTATTATTCGTTTTATTAACAGTGAAATATGTTCATGCACTCAGAACTTTTATAACAGATTCACTATTCACAATGTTAGATTCAAGTTACCACATATTTAGTCGAACATGAGGGAAGAAATGAGATTTCTTTTTTATGTAATTGGCTAAATTATTTTTAAGAGTAAAAGTTAATATTGGTATTTTAAAACCTACATATTCAAGGTTACTGTCAATCCAACCATAAGTCTATTGCTTAGGCCACGGGACTGCCCATCAGCCTTTCTTGTCGAAGAGCGATTAATCTCTTGAACCATTTTTCTTCAGCTTCAGCTTTTTCAATAAATAACTACAGTAAAAGAAAAGAGAAGGAAAGTGTTAGTGTGCATCAGTAGCTTGGAGCTGATGTGACAGAACACGAATCACCCTGACAGAATACTTCCAAAGCCACAGTGTGTGCCGCTCAACCCTTGATGGCTCCTTCACTGCCTAACTGCCACCCACCGTGAGGCAAGAGCCTCAGCAGTCAGTAAAAGGATAACCTGACTGGCAACTTCACAGCCTACACCAGCGAGTTCCTTTCTGAGAAACACAGGCACGACATACTATAAAGACATAGACTACTGTATTAGTGACAGGCTCACAGCTGAAAAACCAGAGCCAAGGTAGCATTAGAATTTTGACTGTGTAAAACTTTCCTATTTCAGTTGTAAAAAGGAAAACCATTTTCCATCGTTGACCATTTTTCTTAAGTATAGAACAGCTTTGGAAGTCAGGAAACATGTTTACACAACACCAGATTAAAATATATGTAAAAAACCATAAGGCTTGAGGTCAGTTGCCCATTTGTAGCAAAGAGAAGTCATGAATTGCATTGGTCTTCCTAGTGCCAGAAGGAAAGGACAACTGCTTGGGTGACTCAGTGAGCAGATGCAATAGGTTTAAGGGTCTCACATTTGGATGAGCTAGAGAATTGTCATCTTGGTACTTGATAGCCGTGGGGATGCTGTCTGGGTCTATTTCCTTTCCAGTGCTGGGTGGGTCAGTAGCTACTGATGCTGGTCCTGATGCTGGAGTCACTTGCTTCACTTCACTTGGTTCTACTGCCTGAAAATGCAACACATAGTAATCTGAGCATCCCTATGTTTAGAAATCGGGTTTCATAATATATAATCTTGAGCAATAATAGCTCTGCTTGGTCTCTTCTGAGATGATAGTCATCTCAAAAGTTCCACATTCCTGAATGGGAAAAAATGTTACTCAAAGAAACAAATACAAGTGTGAGGACATTTTAAAAATTTCCTGTGATCATTATGCTTTTTAAATAAAATCAGTGTTTAATCTTTTCTATTGAAATACACACATATGCATATATACATGCATAAACATATACACATATTTGGTGTCTAAATTATAATAATCAAAAAAGTTACATTATACTTCTAGGATTAAGTTGGCCTCAGGTATAAAGAAATATCTAAAAGTTATCTTTAAAATACATATGTATTTTTGTTAGCCATAATTCACATACCATACTACAAACTTTAGCATATCTACACAATTATTGTACTGGCTAGTTTTGTGTGTCAACTTGACACAGGCTGGAGTTCTCACAGAGAAGAGAGCTTCAGTTGGGGAAATGCCTCCATGAGATCCAGCTGTGGGGTATTTTCTCAATTAGTGACTAAGGGGGTAGGGCCCCTTGTGGGTGGTGCCATCCCTGGGCTGGAAGTCTTGGGTTCTATAAGAGAGCAGGCTGAGCAAGCCAGGAGAAGCAAGCCAGTAAGGAACATCCCTCCATGGCCTCTGCATCAGCTCCTGCTTCCTGACCTGCTTGAGTTCCAGTCCTGACTTCCTCTGGTAATCAACAGCCATGTGGAAGTGTAAGCCAAATAAACCCTTTCCTCCCCAACTTGCTTCATGGTCATGATGTTTGTGCAGGAATAGTAACCCTGACTAAGACAATTATATAGCTGCTATCACAATCTATTTCAGAATACCTTTATTATTCCTCTGACATTCCATATCTACTAGCAATCACTTCTTATTTCTTCCAACCTCTTGAAGAAAAGGCAGCCAACTGATTGACTCTATGGCTGTCTAGTCTGGATATTCTGTGTACAAGGAACCATGCAGTAAGTGGTTTCCTTTAGCCTAGTGTTTTAAAGAGCCATTAGTGTTGTAGCACATCAGCACATCATGTGCAGTTGCTAAAGAACGCTCCACTGTATGGATCTGCACACTGGTCTGTGCATCAGCCACGGGGAGACTCATGGGTTATCTTTTAAGATTACTTAAAGGTACTTTGAAATAAAAGCTTTTTTAAAAAAAGTAAATCATATTCTGTAAGAGTAAAATTAAAATTCTTACGCCCCCCCTCCCACCTGCATGCAGTGTTTGCCATGGCCCAAACACTGCACTAAGTGCTGGGACACAAAGATGGGTAAAGCGCTGCTCCTGCCTTGAAGGAACCAGCGGCATGTGCTGACTCAGGCAAACTTCAGTCTTTCCTGACAGAGGCGGTGGCCTGAGGAGTGACTGACTAGCAGCAAGAATCCAGGGAGTATATGATATGAATTAGATAAGAATCTGAAGTTAAAATTAAAAATATAATACAGAACAAATGAATAGAAGATCAATTCTCTCAGGGAGTCTTTTTTTCAACATCTATGGGCTCTATTTTATTTAATTTCTATTTTCTTTTGACTTATATCTACTACTTAACACTCATTTTCTGAATGAAGTTCAAAATAAATATTACTATGAAAAATGTCTAGAGGATGAGTTACACATAAATTAATTAAGTTTTTCTTAGATTATTTTATTTTCAATTTGGAGACCTATCAATTTAACTGTCTCATTAAACATTGCTTGGTAAGCCCTAGAGACAAAGGGAGAATAAACTAGAAAAGGCCCTGCATTTGCTGGAGAGTTTTGTTGTTGACTGAAATAACAAATTATAAACAAATATATAACAATAAACAGATAATTATTAACTACAGTATATACTTACAAAAAATAAATCAGATGCTGACAAAATGATGGGGACTGGAGAGGTGAGTCTAGTTTAGATTAGTGCCCAGGGAAGGTAGCTTTTACTTAAAAGGTGAAATTTAAGACATAGGAAGAGGAAAGAAGAGAGTGCTTTAGCCAGAGGGAACACTGTGTACAATTTTCGAGGAGAAAAATCAGAAGGGAGGGAGGCCAGGGTAGATAATGTGCAGTGAGACACTATCTAGTGTGCAGGCCCTGACTGGTGCTTGCTAAGCTGGGCTGCACAACCACTCAGCACCAGGACAGGAAACTGACTTCAGGCAGAGAGAGGCCAGGAACTGGGAGAACCATGTTCTGTTTTTTCATGGCGAGATGGTCACTCTTGAGCTACTTAAAGTCAGGTACCTGAAAACTACTTAATAGATTTTGTCAGGTTCTATAGTTGTTTTGATAGAAGGGAGAGTCCTTATGTGTTGGTCGTAACAGAGGACAAGTCCCTGCGTGTCTGTGTGCTTATAAGAGCGCGTCTGTGAGAATGTGTGCGTGCGTGCATGCCTGCGTGGTGCTGTTCCTCAGGTAGTCTCCATGCTGGTTCTTGATAAGGAGTCTCTTTCTGGCCTGCAGGTCACCAAACAGGCTAGGCTGCTGGCCAGTGGTCGCAGGGACCCAAGCTGTCTGCCTCTCCAGTGCAGAGATTGCAAGCACAGCATCATCACACTTTCACAGGTGGTTCTGGGGATGAAATCCCAGCCCTGCCGCTCACACGACAAATATTTGACAGACTCAACCATCCCTTTTGCTTAATGGTAAGATTCATTCATTGCTTTAGGATTTTACTTGATTCAAACTGAGTTCATTTTCACACCAAAGGAGTTGGTCTGCATGCATAAGAGAGATTTCTACTCTTATAGACAAAATGACCCTGCAGGCTGTATTTCTGGGAAATCATCAAAGAAAAGCAGACATTTTTACAAAGTGAAAGAAATCTGTGCCACAAATTGCTTCCAAATGAAGGTATGCTTATCAATACTAAACCTAATAACCAATTATATTCATGTGGATCACAATGTTAATTTTTATACATATTAAAAAAATAGTCATTATATTTTATTTGGTAGTTTTCTTATATATATACATATACATTTAAAGATTTATTAATTATATGTAAGTATACTGTAGCTGTCTTCAGACACTCCAGAAGAGGATGTCAGACCTCATTACGGGTGGTTGTGAGCCAACATGTGGTTGCTGGGATTTGAACTCAGGACATTTGGAAGAGCAGTCGATGCTCTTACCCACTGAGCCATCTCGCCAGCCCGGTTTTCTTATATTTTGGAGGCAGCATTGCCCTCCCCATGCTGTCCAGGTTTCAAACATTTATATATCTCTGATCTACTGAGCCTAGAAGGTACAGGACCCTAGTGATAAAGTTATATACATTTATGAAACTGAGTTAAAGGCAAACCCAATACTCTGTGTGAGGGAAAGTGGGACACATGTCAGTTCAACAAGACTCCAGAGGTCAATGTCTGGTAGTGCGCACTGCCTCAGAAAGACTCCTTGCTGCACAGAGCTTAGGTAGGGGAAGCTGACCACGAGTTGAAGTGCCTTGAAAAGATGTGGAGGAACTGTGGATTCCCCACCTTCAGGTAACATACAGGCCAGTTACTCTCATTCTGTGTTTTCACAGTGTGTTTCCACAGTGTGTCCAGTGTACAAGCATGGAGGCTGGGAGGATGTCTGTCCTGTTCTAGCACGCTTGCTTTGTTCCCTTGACAGGGTCTCTCACTGAACCTGGAGCTAGTCCAGGAGGACTCAGTGACCTGCTTGGGCCACATTGCACACATGTGACCACACCTGGCCTTTTTCTGTCATCCCCCAACCTGTACTGGCATATAAACACATATCCTTTCCCCTTTGCAAGAAAGAGCTCTTGCCTACTAAGCCATTTCTTCAGGCCAACATTTTTAAAAAAAGTATAAACAAATATACAAATTAAAACTATCAAAAGTGAGGATTGGAGCATGGAATTTTTAAATTTTGTGGTTGTAGAATCAATAGATGCTTCTCAGATAAGTGATGGAAAATGTAAGAGAAAAATTTGGCTCAGCCATAGAAACAGATCTCAGCCAGGACCATAGAACTTCTGCCTTTGTGCAATACCGCCACCTGGTGGTCCAATTGTAAAATGACTTTCCTAATCCTCCAATTAACAGAAATGCCCATATTGCACAGGGTTGGGTTTCTTTCTTTCTTTCTTTCTTTCTTTCTTTCTTTCTTTCTTTCTTT
>JADRCD010212247.1:787-13968 GCA_019843815.1 Montemys delectorum | reverse complement strand
ATAGATAGATAGATAGATAGATAGATAGATAGATAGATAGATAGATAGTGAGGGAGTAAAATCAATAAACAGAAATAGTTTAGTTACTGTCCAAATAAGAATGGATCTATGGGTAGGGAGTTTAACCTGAAAATATCTATATACTTTCACACCTTAGCTATGTTACCTTGAAGTAGAATTTCAACCTAAAATCTGGATTTGTCTTTATTAGCATCACTTTTATATGTTCAGAAAAAAAATTTCAGCACTGTTGTGACTTCAGTCCCCAATGATGTCCTGCCAAGGAACAAAAGGTTTTTTGTTGTTGTTGTCCCAACTTCATGTATGTTATAGATAAAAATAATGCTTATTCTATTACCATTTAAAATTACTTGTTTGACAATGACACTCCTGAAAAAAAAAAACTGATTTTCTGTTGTTCATTTTAAAGTATTCACAGGTCAATTTCTGCTTTCAACTGGTAACTATAAGATAAATGGATTCTCCTATCTAGGAAGCAGATGGAAAAAATCATATATCAACTAGTCCTACTTACCAGTTATGTAGCTAGAAAATATTTCTGCAATGTTTTGTCATTTTTATAACTTCTTCAGAAAACATCTTGTGTTTTAATACCAGTATTACAAAGCTTATCTTTGTGCTCACAAGGTCTGTAATTCTAACCTACCTTTCCCCATACACAATACCTATAATTCTTTCAAGTTTTAAAGGAGAGGTCAGGGAAACAATGGCTTTTTTATCTTACTGAGGGCCTTTTGCCTGTTAAATCATCCCATAGAATTGAATCTGCACCTTAGGTTAAAACAGCACTCTATGAATAAACTAAAGTTTTGAAATGCAAATAGTCACTGGAATTCTTATTTGTATTTTAATTCAAATAGACTGTTTTATGTCATGATACTGCTGAAAGAGAGGATGGAATGACTAAAGAAAGAAAGGATACTGATTCTGGGAATACTGAATTAAAATGTACTATAAATAACCACCTTTGTTAGCAGTTTTAATGTTATCCTTTGATCTACTTCTTTTCAGGCTGATTCGGAAAGTCCATTGCAGGCATCCCAGTAGAAGGGCATTTAATGACAAGCATCTATTCTATGGCAGTATTCAATATTTATTTGATTTAAGAGCATTATCGAGTGAACACAACTACTTTATAATGGGTGAATCAATGATTTATGTTGAGCCAAAATATTCATCAATTAATAATAAAGAATACTGTCTGCTTTTGCAAAAACAAAGTGAACAACAAATAAACACAGGCACAGAAACCATCAAAATGTCATCTACTCATTTGTCTCTGACAGGAGACAAATTACACTAGGACACTAAGTAGAGATATTAAAGCCTAATGAGAATTACAGATCTGGAAAATATGAAACCAGTTCTTCCCTGAACTTTTCTTTTCTTTTTTTTTTAATTAGGTATTTTCTTTATTTACATGTCAATTTCTCCTTTCCCAGTTTCCTCTCAAAAAAAACCAACCAACCAAACAAACAAAAACAACAAGAACAAACCCCTGTTGCCTCCTCCCTCCCCATGCCTGCCACCCCACCCTCTCCCACTTATTAGCCCTGGCATTCCCCTACACTGGGGCACAGAACCTTCACAGGGCCGAGGACCTCTCCTCCTATTGATGATCAGCTTTGCAATCCTCTACTATACACATGCTGCCAAAACAATCAGTCCCACCATGTATAGTCCCTGAACTTTTCATGCAATTGGAAATGATATATACTTCCTCAAATTTTATTTTAGATAAAATTAAAATTAACAAAAATGCAATTAACATTTTTCTCTAACAACTTGTGTATAACAATAAATAGTAACTGAAGCAGAATAGAAAGTTTTTCTTTAGTTACACTAACACAATTCACAAAACAAATTAACTGTTGTATGTTTAGTAGAAATGTCTGGGAAAAATAATCTCACTATATATTACAATTTATACCATTCAATTGTCTCTAATTAATCAGTGCTTTTAATAGAGCAAGCAATGGTTATTAAAGGTCTTATCCTAGGACTCGGCTGAATCACAGAGCTATACAATAGTATTATATAACTTTAACATTTTACTAGCTTGTTTAGTTCCATGAACAGATATTGGATTTAGAGTTGTAATGATTTTTGCATTGGATCATAAACTGAAGCTCTAAATAATAGAGACCCTCCCCATTTCTGCAGCATAAGATCAATCACAATACATTTTAGGATCTACTAACTATCCTGCTCTGCAACATCCAACTGATATCAAGTTTTGCTGATAGATTTGGCTGTGTTTAGATGTAGGTAAACCAAATGCATTTTGTCTTCTAAATCATTATTGAGATCAGACATGAATTCCCAACAAATCATAATAATCCTTTACAGAAAGTCTGGGAGGAAAAGACATTGTAGGTATTGTTATTGGTAAAGGGACATTCACTTTTTTTCTTTTATTGAAAATAGATATTTTTCCTCACATAAAATATGCTGAGGAAAATAGAAAATATCCCCTCCTTCCACCCTCCTACTTCTACCCCACTTAACCTGCCATCCGATTCACATCCCATCTGTTTCCCATTAGAAAACAACCAAGCTTCAAATAATAAAGATAAAATAAAATAATTAAAATAAAAGCAAGCGAAATACATCACAAGAGGACAAAGGTAACAACTAAGAAAGAAAAGAGTCAAAGAAAGGACATGAGAAACTGACAC
Organism: Montemys delectorum; assembly: GCA_019843815.1. NCBI lineage: Eukaryota > Metazoa > Chordata > Mammalia > Rodentia > Muridae > Montemys > Montemys delectorum. The sequence goes on along the minus strand of JADRCD010212247.1, from coordinate 11,269 downwards.
AAACAAAAATCCACTCTGTGTATTCAAGAATTCAAAAAAAAAAAAACAAAAAGCCAGAAGATATATATACATATATACATATATATATATATATACATATATATATATATATATATATATATACACACACACACACAAAGGACCTATGGGATAAAAAGAAAGAGAAAATAAAAATAAAATAAAATGAAAACATTAAGTTAAAACCGAAAACTTGAAGCAACATTATAAGACAAGAATCCTGCAAAAATACCGTTGAGTTCATTTTCTGTTGTTAGCCTAGACTTGTAACCAACCCTGGAGAGTAGTGTCTCCCCAGTGAGACTGCTAAATTTTCATTTGCAAGTGCTTACCAATGGGAGATAGCTTCTGGGTTAAGGATGAGGCATGTGTCCAATTCTCCTTCCAGCTTTAGGACCCCATCTGATGCATGTACATCATGCACGTGCTACCTCAGTCTCTGGGATTTCATACGTCCTATTGTGTGTAGACCTAGTTTCTTTGGTGTCCTATATCTCTTCTAGATCCTATATTCTTTCTAGCTCCTCCTCCATGGGGGTGCCCTAAATCTTGAGGGGAGGGATTTACTCTAGATATGCCACTTAGGGCCGAATGTTCCAATATCTCTCACTCCCTGCTCATTGTCTGGCTGTGGGTCTCTGTATATGTCCCATCTGCTGCAGAAGAAAGCTTCTCTGATGATGTAAGGCACTGATCATTAGGAGTCACTGTATTGCCACATTCCTCTAGTTAAAAAGTACTATTTGATTTTACCCCAAGTCTCAACTGTTGAGCTTTTTCTCCACTTCTATTTATATTTTTCTAAGCATACTCTTGTTTTTATTTTACATGGTTTAATTTGATAGTTTATCAAATGCTAATTTATTTGGTTATATACTAAAATATTTTACTTCATTTTAGATGATTGTATATGACGTTATATATTTTAAACTGAGATCTTTCTATTAGATTATTAGAAACTTTTCCATAGTATGATCCTGATAATTACACTATCAAGAGTAACTCAAGAATCATTTCCATTGAGTATAAGTTTGTATCAAATCATATTTAACATTTTATCAAATTTATCAATTAGCATGATTTTCAAAGGCTTTCGTGCAACTAGTTCACATAAAGATAAAATAAAGGTAAACCATGAGAGAAAATAGCAGAACTAACTAATAAATTCAATGTAAAATAAAACAAAGTAATGAAGGAAGGACAGCCTTGAAAATGGCAAATTTTAGCATGGAGACTTAGTGCTTGAAGGGAAGGGGGTACCGCTTTTAACAGCATCTCCAGACAGACTAACAACACATGCCACTTTAGTTTCTAAAGATTTTATCATATTCCATTTTAACATACATAGGGAAGAAAAATAGAATTGTCTTCAGATGTTGGTGGTCACTCCCATATCAACCCAGTTACAAGGAGGCCTGTGTTAGGAGATAAATAGAGAGATCTTGGAATGTGAAGGAAGGACAAGAAGAGCTGTGACAGGTGGGCAAACACAAGGAGAGTTAGAAAGAGGGCAGGAAAAACGAGAGAGGAAATCTGAGGTGGCTTGCACCTGCTTAGAAGAGCAGAAGTAAACCTGCTGAGAGTCTCACATTTGTGGATACTTCCAGACATCTTCAAAGGCAGTGTACATTGCTTCTCTCAAACACACTGACCCTTTTGAATTTGAAAGAAAAACATATTTACCTCTTATGGAACTGCTAATCTCTTGGTGCTATAAGTCCCATAGATCCATGAGGAAAAAAAAATGTTTCTTGTTCAGCTGAAAATAATTAAATAATGAGCAAAATTTATTTCAAATAAAATGTACAAATGTTAATGATTTATGTTTACATAGAATTTAATGTCATTTGTTATGCAAATATAAAATGGGACAATAAATTTTACATTTATTGAATGTATATGAAATTTCCAAACAGTAGTTGTTGATTAAATCTTTGTTAGATGTCATGGAACATAAGTAGATCAAGGTGAAGTACAGATCATTACACACAAGAACCTGACCGGAAATGGTGAAATCATGGCCAAAACATTGCAGAAGCATTGTAGAAGATTGCCTCCAATCAAGGTCAGCCAGAATGATGCTCAGGTCAAGTTCACATAGGATGGAGTGGGAATGAAGTATATAGGCTACACAGATGAGATTTGTATTCACATGTCCTAAAAACTTAGACCAATAATTGCATACATGTGTAGATCATATATTTGTGCACATACATGCACATATATATGTGAATATGGTAAGCTAGGCAATGACCTATTTTTCAATAAGTAACTAAGTATCATGAAGCAATAGTTACAAATGTCCTACATAGTTCATATGGAAGCAGTTTTTCACAGCGCAATTCAGTACTCTCAAAGCACTCACTCTCACAAGTCTTCAATTTACACTATCCCTAAAAATAAGAGAACAACATCATAGATTTTATTCATTCTTATTAAAAACAACTATATATAGATATTAATAGTGTTTATTTAAAGATAAAAAGATAGAAATATGGATTTTTATTTTAAACAAGAACACTCATAAAAATATTGCATGTTATGAGCCTCTGATATATGTACCGTGTGTGTGTGTGTGTGTGTGTGTGTGTGTGTGTGTGTGTGTAAAATATATTCTGTGGCCAGTGGCTTGTCAATTTAGGTTGTAGACACAAAAAAATGAAGGATGTGAAGACTTAGAATGATATCTACTAGGAATGTGAAAGTCTTCTGTGGCCACAAGGCCAGCTTACAAGGCCATCAGCTATTGATGCTCAGCAATTAGACAAGTTGTCATAGATAAGTTCTCTTCAGATTTCCACAGTTTCTCATTGTGAACCTGTGCCCCTGGGGTTGGAACTTTGAAGGTAGGGTGAAAATGTTGCATTTGCATCAAGACTTGGAGTGGAATGAAATGTCAGTCTTGAGGTTAATGGGGGTTAAATGATTTAGGTAATCATGGAAATGTGACCTGGGGCAGGGGGAAATGACAGGAGGAGAGTGCATCTAGTTACTATACTGACACATCAAGGTAGGATGGGTGCAGTTATTTTAAGGTCTCCAGTGTATTTTCCAAATATCCCATGTTGTGAAGATGTTTTGTTATCATAAAGTGAACAAAACCTTCAAAAAGAAACTGATAGAAACATTTCTTTCGAATGACTAAGAACATTCTAAAAAATCTTTGTAGTCATCAAACATTGGCAAGCAATTGGAAAGACTCATCCATAATTCCTTTTAACTCAAGTCTCTCCTAATTAATGAATTGCATATTGTTAAAAAGTTTTTAATGTTTGTTTCTTAAAAATTTAGCACAGCCACAGATTATCTTTCTAGTTTTTTTTTCTGCCTCTAACTTGAATCATATTTGAACACTTTTGTTCCTATTTCCATTGGTCCATGTAGTAGAAAATCTCTGTCAGTGCCCAAACATGTGTTATGATGCACCTCTTTAAATTTTTTTAATAGTATATACAATAACATAAGTGGATCAAACCTTTGTCTACCTACATTGTTTTCTTTGTGGAAACGCTACTTTCTTTCATTGCCATATTGATGAAATTCTACAACTTGAGCTTTCTTTCTTTTTTTATTAAAGTATTTATTTGTTTACATTCCAAAAGTTGCACCTCTTCTTGATCCCCCCTTCCTGAGTTCTTCATCCATCCCTCCTTCCCTACCAGCTCTGAGAGAGTGCACCCACACCCACCTTAGCCCCACCAGCAACCCTCTTTCCTGGGGTATCGAGTTTCCACTTGATTAAGTGCATCCTCTCCCACTGAAGCCATACAAAACAGTTCTCTGCTACACAAGTACCCAGGGCCACAAACTCACCCAGGTATGTTCCTTTGGTTTTTGGCTTAGTCTCTGGGAGCTCTTAGGGATCCAAGTAAGTTGACACTGTTGCTCCTATAGGGTTGTAATCTCCCCTTCAGTTCCTTTACTCCTTCCCCTAACTCTTCCAAATGGGTCCCCTACCTCAATCCAATGATTGGCTGTAAGTATTCACATTTGTCTTAGTCAGTTGCTGGTAGATCCTCTCACTAGACAGCCATGACAAGCTCCTGTCTGTACTCAAAATGCTGTCTCCATAATAATGTCAGGATTTTGTGTGCATGCATGGGATGGATCCCAAGTTGAGCCGGTCACTGGGTGGTCTTTCCTTCAGTATCTGCTCTATTTTTTTGTCCCTGCATTTCCTTTAGACAGGACCAATTCTGTGTTAAAAATATTGAAGATGGGTGGGTTGGCTCCATCTCTCTACTGGGGACCAGGTCTATCTACTGGATGTGATTTCTTCTGGTTCCATCTCCTTACTGTTGTGCATTTTGGCTAATGTCATCTCCATTGAATCCTGGTAGCCTCTCACATCCCAGCTCTCCAGGACTTTCTAGAGGTTCCTCCTGTTCCCAACCCCCACTGCTGCATATTTTGATTCATTCTTCTGGAGCTCTGGGCATCCCTTCTCTCTCTCCCCCATACCTGATCCTGCCTCTCCTTTTACCCTCCCCTCTCTCCTCTCTCACCCAAGTTCCTCCCTCCCTCTGCCTCCCATGATTATTTTGTTCCCCTTCTAAGTGGGTTTCAGGTTTCCACACTTGGGCCTTCCTTCTTGTTAAGCTTCCTATAATCTGTGAGTTGTATCATGGATATTCTGAACTTTTCCTCTAATATCCTCTTATTTCTACATACCATGCATGTCCCTTTGGGTCTGGGTTACCTCGCTCAGGATGATATTTTCTAGTTCCATCCATTTGCCTGCAAAATTCATGATGTCATTATTTTTAATAAGCAAATAGTATTCCATTGTGTAATTGAACCACATTTTATGTATCAATTCTTTGATTGAGGGACATCTGGTTTGTTTCTAGCTTCTGCCTTTTACAAATAAAGCCGCTATGCATATAGTGGAGCACATGTCCTTGTGATATGGTAGAGCATCTTTAGGTATATTCCCAGAAGTAGCACATCTAGATCTTCAGGTAGATCTATTTTCAATTTTCTGAGGAATTTACAGATTGATTTCCAGTGTGGTTTTACCAGCTTGCAATCCCACAAGCAATGGAGGAGAGCTCCTCTTTATCCACATCCTTACCAGTATGTAGTGTTGCTTCAGTTTTTGATTGTAGCCATTCTGATTACTGTAAGGTAGAATCTCATAGTTGTTTTGATTTGAATTTTTCTGATGATTAAGGACAATGAACATTTCTTTAAGTGCTTCTCAGTCATTCAAGATTTCAATTGGTCTGTTGAGAATTCTGTTTATCTCTGTAGACTATGTTTTAATTGGGTTATTTGGTTCTCTGGAGTCTAATTTCTTGAGTTATTTGTATATTTTAGATATTAGCCCTCTATCAGATATAGGGTTAGTAAAAGATTATTAGCCCTCTATCAGATATAGGGTTAGTAAAAGATCTTTTCCCAATCTGTGGTTTGCCATTTTGTGTTATTGGCAATGTCCTTTGCCTCACAGAACCTTTTCAATTTCATGAGGTCCCATTTGTCAAATGTTGATCTTAGAGCCTCAGCCATTGGTATTCTGTTCAGGATATTTTCCCAGTGGTAATGCGTTTGAAGCTATTTCCCACTTTCTCTTCTATTAGATTCAATGTATCTGGTTTTATTTCGAGCTCTTTCATCATTTGGACTTGAACTTTGTATAAGGAGATAAATATTGAGTAATTTTCTTCTGCATACAGACTGCCAGTTAGAACAGGACCATTTGTTGAAGATGCTTTTATTTTTTCACAGTATGGTTATGGCTTCTTTGTCAAAGATCAAGTATCCATAGGTGTGCAGGTACATTTCTGGCTTTTTGATTCTACTCCATTGATTGACCTGTCTATCTCTGTACCAATACCATGTGGTTTTTACCACTGTTGCTCTGTAGTACATCTTGAAGTCAGGGATGGTGATTGTCCCAGAAGTTCTCTAATTATTGAGAATTGTATGGGCTATCATGGGCATTTTTGTTTTTCCACATGAGGCTGAGAATCACTCTTTCCATATCTGTGAAGAACTGTGCTGGAATTTTGATGCCGGTTGCATTGAGTCTGCAGATTGCTTATAGCTGATGCTACCATATTCATCTCTTAGTGTCAGTGAATGCCATATGTAAGATGTTTGGTGAATCCTAAAAGTGTTAATATTAGACAAATAAGGAGACTAATGAGCTCAATCTACCTCTCAAATAAACACATTTATTTCCCTGTTTTAGAACTTGTTTAGTAATTTTTTTTTGGAATGGTATACTATAAAGACACATTTTTTATGAAAATATGTTTTCTTTAAAATACCTGTGGTCTGATAACCAGATTGTGCTCCATTTACTGATCTTTCACTTATCAAATGTTTAATGAGTACCTACACTGTATCTGAATAGAACTAGAAGCCAGACAGTCAGAAGAAAATAACAGATATGACCAAATTCTTCTTGTGGTTTCATTGAAGCATAGAGTATGGATATTAAACAACACTCTTCTAACTTGTGTTATTCTTTGTGAAAAAATTAGCAGGACAAATTTCAGTATGCCTTATAAATTTATAAAAATAGGTTACAGATGTCATCTTTAAAGGAATAAATGGAGAATTCATTTGGGAAGTTATTTATGGTTAAAAGGTCAGAATGTTGACAAGTATTGGCTGCATGATCTTCAGTGTGTCATTGATGATCATAGACTAGGAAGCCAACGTTGATCAGGAGACAAACCATGTGACTGTGGAAACAGATGAATGTATTACTTGAATGGTAGAGAAAAATTGGTTTTGCAGTAGGATGTTTTTCTCTATTGGACATGAGAGAAAGAAATCCTTCTTCTAGAATTGTGTAATTAATACTATACCACATTCCTCATAGCAGACACACAAGTAGATTTTCAATTGCTTGAAGGAAACTATTTTTCTAAAGTAAGAAATATTTCATTCATTTTTTGAAGGAGGTAAAAATGTTCGAATATTTAAAAAAAAACCTTGTAATATAACACCGTGATGAGCTTTAGAAAGGAAGACTTAAACAAAAAAAAAGTCCAGAAATGCACTAATTCACTTAATAAGAGAACAAAACTTTGTAAATGTTATATTGAAAATTTAATACAAAGTACAAATTATTGTCCTAATTTAAGCTTTCTTAAGTTTGTATGATTATTTTCATTTTAAAAATCGATAGCATAAGATATCTTGTCAATGGCTAAAATGTTCTTAAAATATTTCCTAGTCTTTTTCCTAAAGGACTTACTATAATTTGGCTTACCCCCACTCACTGCAAAATACTTCTGCTCTTTTTTCTTCCTGTTTTTTTTTCTTTTCTTCACCTTTTGGTTTTGTTTAGTGAACAACCTGGTACATATCAGGAAACTGAAGATGTGCAGAGGTTTGGAATCCAGTTCCAAAAGATACATCTACAAAACCCTCCTACATCTAAGCTCAGGAATCATTGTGAATATAAAAATTTTAACAGCCAACATACCAGAGAGTTTGCTCTGAGATTGTGTCTCTTAGAAACATCAGAAGCTACACCCATAAATTCTCATCAGCATGACTGCCTAAACATATGCTTAATAAAGACAACGGCAATAGACATCCTAACAGGCATAGATCCAACAGGCCTCAACATTAAACAGTGAACGATAGGCAAATAAATGCTGAGAGCAGGAGAGACAGCCTTTTCCAGGGAAGAGCACACCAACTGGCTATCAACTATCGACTGGCTATCCAGTTAGTCAGCTCCAAAATTGTAAGTACTAATAACATTATACAGATGGAGTTGTTGTATTAATTTATTTAGCCTATATACATATATATATATGTGTGTGTGTGTGTGTATATATATATATGTATGTATTAAACCCTCTATTGCTCAGTAATTGCGTTTCCATCTTTCACACTGTTAGAATAATATTTCAAATAATTCTTTGAGAATTTTATGTCACAAGCTGAGATTGTATTCACTTCCATTCTTCAACTCCTCCCAGGCTAACCCTTACATCTTTAACTACAAAAGTTTGATTTTTTTATTTTCTTTTTCTACCAAGTACAGTTCCCAAGCCCAACTCCTCTTGAGAGTATGGCCTGCCCTGGGTTGTCAGTCTACTGGGCGGGGGGGGGGGGGCACATTAAGTCTCCCTCTTCTAGCAATTGTCAATACTCAGCACTCCACAGTTAGTTAGATATTATATCTTCCTCTCCTTTTCTAAGCTGGAACTCTGTCTGACTTGAGTTTACACATGTCTTGTCCATAGTGTCACAACCACTGTATTCATATGTGAAACTGATCTTCTATGTCCAGAAAGTGCAGTTATCTTGAAATAATCAACTGTCTCCCACTCTTTGTGTTCTCTATTCTGCATTAATTCAGAAGACTCAGTGGGAAGGTTGTGATCAATCCTGTGTCCTTCTAAGCACCCCATATCTCTTATTCTCTACCATCAACCAGTTGAGTATCTAAGTATAAATTGCCATATACCGCGCTGCCATCTTGAACTTACAACCTAAGTTCAACTTAATTACTGCATTTAATAACATTTAATTTGTTAATACAACTTAATTACTGCATTTCTGATTTTAAATTCACTCTATCTGATCGAGCTATTTTTTTCTTCTCACCTCTTTCCAAAATATATATATAACTCATCACCAAGGTCAACTTTCACAAAACAAACTAATACACAGAAATAACAAGGGTTAAAGTATACTGCTTGCTCTCAAGACCACATCATTTTGTAGTGAACCTATTTTTAGCTACATTAATTACCCACCAAATCATAGCAACTTCCAAGTCACTTCAGCCTATCACATAAATGTACATGACTACACAGTAACTAATTTTGACAACAGATTATTTACCCATTAGTTTAAAAAGGCTCAACTACAACTTTGCTCTCTGATCATGCAGCTCTATATTTTGGCAGTTTTTATTAAGAAAGCTTTTGACCTGCAACACTGCAAATTTTTTGTTGTTGTTGTTTTGTTTTGTTTTACTTTGGTTCGGGTCATTTATACAAAGGAATATTGTCAAAATCATTCTAAAGATAGTAAAAGGTTTACAATATGTTAACTAATAGAAACAATGAGGCCCCAACAAACATACAACAGAGGACTGCCGGGTCTGTGTTCATGCAGAGATGATGTCTCCCTCAAGAAACTGGAGGCCCCAGGGGGGTTAGAGGTCAAGTGGGTTGGGAGTTAGGGACATCCACGTGGAGACAGGGGGTGGGGAGGAGGTATGGGATGTGAAACAGTTAGAGGGTGGATGGGGGTAGGGAGAATAAAATATGGAGTGTAAATAAATTAATGAATTAAAGAAACAATGAACAATCTGCTTTCTGTTTCAGTGGAATAGAATTTTCCAAAGAAATGAGAATTGATTATTTTGAGATTAAAGTTTTTTGCAACAGTAAAAACAAAGATTTACTAAGTATGCTGGAATACTCTTATAATTCCAATACTCAGACTACAGGGCCAAGAGCATCACTTCAAGTTCAAAGCCAGCTTATCACACACAGTAAATTCTAGGACTTCCTAGATTCTACATAGTACATTGTAAGACTTTTTCTTCACGGACACACACACATACACACACACACACACACACACTCACACACTCACACACACACACAGGACTGCAAGGAGAAAACAGTCAAGTGAGTCTTATGTACACATATACACACAATTCTTATTTAGAAACTTAAGATGGACAACTGACTAAGTTTGAGAAATACAATCGTTAAGATATCCTTAATGTTCTGGAATATTGTATTTACAGTAGCAGTCAAGCCATTAATTCTAAAAAATTGTTTGGAATAATTAGCACTAATTAAATATTCTGCCTTCCACAAAGGAATTTGTGAACTAATGCATTCTTGTACAAGGGAATGCTTTAGTACATTGTTCAAGTTATGTTATATTTGTTACCAGTAATATAATTAATAATCACTGTGTCTTGGGAGAAGCATAACATATGACCAACCAGATCCTTGATGTATAATGCCATGGCTCCATGTGCAAATCATTCATTAGAGTTAATATTAAAAGTATCTTTTCCATGTTTCCAGTATTATTCAAATACTGACTCTCATGCACTTCTACTTACTGACGTGGTACTGCTTCTGCATGGTTCTCAGGGTGACTTTCTAAAGATGGAATCACTATGAGATCATAGTTCCCTTTTTTTAAAAAAAAACTATTAATTTGAAAGTTTTGAAACAAAATTTTTTTCTCCTGCCTATTTAACACTTTGCTTAAAATATCTCCTTCTCAGCCACCAAAGAGAACTCTTAAACTTTGTGATTAAGGATGCTCAAGTACAGCTTTCCTCAATTGATGGCTTCTGGAATGGGTAAAAAGATTTAGTTTTCTTTAAGGATCTGGCCACTGAGAGTTTAACCATGCTCCAGTAGGAATATGGTTGACATAAGTTGGTCTTGTTTTTATTTCTTCTTCTTCTTCTTCTTCTTCTTCTTCTTCTTCTTCTTCTTCTTCTTCTTCTTC
>JADRCD010212246.1:0-18822 GCA_019843815.1 Montemys delectorum | reverse complement strand
GATAGATAGATAGATAGATAGATAGATAGATAGATAGATAGATAGATAGATAGGTAGATAGATAGGTAGGTAGGTAGATTGATAGAGAGATCAACTACATATAGAAAAAGGACTACCTATGAATACCTACTATGGACATTTGGAAAGGGGGAATGTCTTTGAGATATATTCAGGAAGGGCTGCAGTACTTACTGCCCATCCCTTCTTGGTTCCTTTAGAGTTGGAGGATCCAGTCTTCTGCAACATATCTACAGATATTTATGTATTAATTTACATTTCTACACTTTTAAGCATATAATTTTTTGTCTTATAATCAAAAGGTTGGGAGAACAGAGAATGCATTTTATGATTTTTCCTGTAGAACAACAGTGTGGAGCTATTCACCTTGGAAGGCATCATTCTATCTTGTATACTCTGCACAATGGCTATGTGTAACTTTACTAAGGCAAAAATGCTTGCATTATGTTGGTCCTGGTAATGCCTATATTCAGTTGCAAATCACCACTTTGACTATATTTCCAGATAGTGCTAGACAGATATGAATAAACTTAAATGAATTCTTAATCATAATGCCTTAGCTCAATCTAATTAGAGTTTGAATGAGAAAGAGGAAACAACAAACATGTGTGCTGTACTGTGCCACAAAGGACCCACCTATATATAAGTCAAGGAAAGACATCTTTAGAGAAGCTAAACCTGTTGATTGATCTTTGACATCAGCTTTCAGAAAGAGAAAATAAAGTATAAAGTTCTGGGTATTTTGTGTGTCACTTTGCAAGAGTGAAAATTTTGATATTGCAACTAGTTTAATGCTTTTCCACAGGTTGGTCAATTAAAAAAGCAAGTGTATACACACACACACACACACACACACACACACACACACACACCATGTGTGCACCACAGAGGGCTCAAAATATTTCTTCCACAAATTCAGATGTCCCAACATAGGAAACTTGGAAGAAAACAGAGACTAAGTCTTTACAACTTTACTTAAATTGATAACTCAGCTGACAGCTGTTTTTGCTGAAGTAAGACTTTTTTCAGGCAGTTGCTAACATGTTGAAAATATTCTCTTTATAGTATTAATTAAGAACTTGAAGCTACATTTCTTAAAACATTTTGTATAACTGAGAAGTCAACCAGTAAAATACAATTCATTATCCACTTCATCTTGAGTTCTCTTTGAACATGTCCAAGAACTTAGAGACCAAAACAAGCCCATTTCCCCATGAAAAACCAAACCAAACTAAAATGAAACAAACAACACAGAAAATTCCGTGAAATTAAGAACTTGTTATTATCTATGTATATTTTGATGAAAGAAATGACTTTTCAGTCTTTTATAAAAAATATGTAAAATATAATTGACTTGAAAAAAATCTATGTTTTAGAGAGGTTTATCATGGATGTGAGGTCCTTTTGGTCCACATTCTTATTCTTATTGGTAAGAGAGTCTCTGGTAGATATAGATGGACCCCAAGCAAGAATTATTTAGAGAAGGAAGTGTTTGCAAAGGAAGATGGATGATTGGGAGGAATGTTGGAAACCTCAGGGAGACCTATAGGAGGACCTCTCTCTGTTTTCCCTCCCTCCCTTTCTTCCTTCTTTCCTTCCTTCCTTCCTTCCTTTCTATCTACTGGGATTAAGTATATGGATAAGTGGGGAGTATTTAGTGGGGAACACTTGACTAATGCCACTTTTTGTGATAACCAGATTATTAAACTGTGCCCTGTGTACAGACATAATGCTGATTTGAAGTTTTTGACATGACTGGTGAAGCCTACTTTCCATTACTAATCTAGTACTAGAAGTATAAAGGATATATTGATAACTTAGTAGTGGTTTTAGAAACTGATATGCTCAGGGGCTTTGTAATTAACAGTGGCTTTAAAGGTCTGGAAAAGAAGAGTGAAGCAGGACTGAATACTCCTTACCTTTTGGCTGGACAAGACAATAAGATGGCTGATATTGTTACATGTAAACCAGCAGGGGGTAATATAAGCAAGTTATCACCATTGTTTTTGATCAGCAACTTCCTACTTAGCGACCCTTTCTCAAATAGGTATAACTAAACAACTCCACAAATTATAAAATGGACATGGTGAAATAACATGCAAGTCAGGAACTGAAGTATTTCCTTTCTTCTAAATGCAGCTCTGAGCACTTGTCTCCTCACATTCCTTCCCCTCCCTCCTAAGGATATCAGTACATACCTCCAGGTTTTGTTACTTATAGTTTTACTGTCTAGTATGTAACCCTCGACAATGAAACTTAGGTTAGCCTGGTTTTAAGAGTTTAATCAAATAAATTATACTATTATTTGTACCCATGACTGATGTAGTAATAGATTGCGATGTGTCATTACATTATGGTTTTCCATCAAATGAATGAGCATCAGTTTATGTACTTACACTCTCTACTACTGATGGAGTTCTGAACCATTTTTAGTATGAATATGTGGTACTTAACCTTGACTCTATATGATTAGATTGAAGAACATCTCAGAGATTAGCAAAAATGAACTTCTGGATGTGTCCTAAATGAAGACTTTTCTAGAGACAGACTGTAAAAGCTCTGACATAATGAATAGTTTAAACAAAGTTGTACAGACTGCTAGGAGGTGAGAACTCTTGAAGAGGGCCTCATTAGATGAAATGTTTCACTGATGGCAGTTTTTCCAGTGGTATATCTTGGCATTGGTTCCATTCTATTACTCTGTGAGACAAAGAAATTTCATCTGACACATCCTTCCTCCATGATATTTCTGCCTTGACACAGGCATAAAATCAATAAGAGCACCCCTTCATAAATTGAAGCCTCTGGAACCATGATCCAAAATAAAGTTTTTCCTGCATTTATCACTATGACAAAAAAAGTCAGCAATTGAGGTCAAAAGTGACAACATTGTTGCAAGCAGAGAATACACTTGCTCCAGGTACACTTGTGCCAGAACTTCCAGGAAGTATATGCAGCATGTGTCTCAAAATGATTATTTCAACCCACTAAGAGCATGTATTGAAAATCTCCTCTTCTGCTTCTTTACTAACTTTTGCTGTTGTAGTCTTCCTCTAAAATCTGGGGCTATGCAGTACTTTTTCAATATGTATTTAAAACAGATTTTTAACATTTTTCTATGTTTATTGCCCACTTGTATTATATCCTCCAAATGATGCAGTTTGGTTTAAGCCTTGTTTTGAGTTTTTAACCAAATGACTAACTACATAACTAAATGAACCAATTAACTAAAGTGTTTATCTATTGCTAATGCAACAATAGATTGTAGAGTTTTCTTACAACATGGATTTCCACAAAAAAGGACTGCTTTTGCAATATTAGCAAGGAGAAAGTAGTTAGATCATAAATGTTTTGTTTTCTAAGATGTACTGGTGCATTTGTGCCACATTCACGCCATCATTATTGTGGATGTAGGAGATGTATCCCAAATAATTCCCAATTGTATTTGCTCATTATAAGGAGCTGTTCTCACATATGTGTGTTAGTAATTTGCAGGATGTAATAAGTCCCGTACAAGTCAGAGAGTTGTAAACAGCCCTAAATTGTTTAATGGAGCCCACTGGGAAATGTACCCCAAAATGGAAGGACTCATTAGCATAAACAGACATAGGAGGACGTAGTCCAGCCCCTGGATGAAAAACTATGGGTTCAGTTGGCTTCTTGCCTCAGTGGTCTTACCTCCTACATGGATACACTTACTAATTACTAGATATATGACATGTCAGAAATACAACCTTTGTGTTATTTGGATTTTTCTTTTTATAATGGAGCATTTCCGGAGCCAAGATTTTTCTCTTTGGTGTCACAGCTCCTCCATCTGTGAGGTCTGCTGCTATTGGACACTTTCTTAATCTCTGCAGCTGTACTACAGCTGCCTTGGCACATAGAGCCCCTTTGTGGCCTTTGTCTCCATGCTGGCTGGCCTTGCCCCAGGCTGGCCCAGCAACCAGTCTAGGCCACTGCAAAGAGCCGACTCCTGCAGTGCCCACTAATAGCTCATACCCTAAGCCAGTCTGCCCAGACAAGTGCTCACAGTCCCACCACCAGACTCCTTCTCTTATGTACTGCTCTTTTTTTTTCCCTTCGTTTGTTTCCCAAAGGGGACATGAAAGAATTTAAACCAAAATAAATGAGAATATTTTTAAGGCCTTCATCTGTGTCCACATTACATTTTTTCCATTCATTCACTTACTTACTCACTCACTTACTCATTCATTCATTCATTCATTCATTCACTTCAAGTGGCCAAATTCATCTTCCTCAACACCTACCCTGGAAACCAAGGATACATCTCCCAGACTCAATAAAAAATTGGAAACTGAAATGCCTTCACTCCACTTCCGTGCTGGTCTGAAATCTCCCCCAAAGCACTACTGTCTAATTGCCTGTCATGAGAATCTTCTGGTTTTTTGTTTTATATGTAATGAATTGAAACGAGCTCTCCTCTCTTCCTTTGTTTCTTTATCTACATATATGTCTTTATCTATTATATGTCTTTCATCCTTTGGCTTTTGTCTATCCTTTTATTTATCCCTTTATCTTTATTAGTTCATTTCTTTTGAGAGCATTCTTTCTTCTCCATGAGTTTCTATCAGCCATGTGCCACTTGTCTGGTACCTGATAGAGAGCCAGTTTGCTATATCTTGTGATACTTGGGTCCCAGAACCTCGAGTAGGAGAGATCAGTAAATGAAGGAAGGATAGACACTAAGCCAAGTGGATACAGAAAAGCTTGGATCCAGTTGTTTGGGATCTCTGATGGAGAAGTCACAGTCCTTGGGACATATGGCGTATTTATCATACACAGTTAGACAGGTAGGTGGGGCTATTGGGCACAGATGAACAATTAAACACAGTTTAAGGTACAGCTGAACTAGAAGGCAGGCTTAGCTCATCTTAGAAAGAGCAGTCACTGTAAGGGGGAAGTCTTCAGGCCATAAACATCTATGGGGAGAAAGCTACATATTGCACATTGCATATAAATACTGCATATTTTCTACGTTCACCATAAACTTTTGCAGTGAGCTCAGCAGAAGGCTTCAACCACCACTCTGAGCCTCACCTGGGGGTCATTGCTATGGCTTTGCCAACTTCTTATAGGTGTGAGGTATTGGTCCTTGACATGGCCAGCTCATGTCAGCAACAAACATTAACTCAGCACTTCACACATACAGAGATCTTCCTTGTCCCACAACATCGTAATATTGCAGCTTATTACAACTCAATTATTACAAAAAAATTGTAATATCTTATCCAAAAGTTTCCCCTTCTCTCCCTTTTCAAAATGATTTTTTGGTCCCTTGCATTTCTTGTCTCTTAATTAATGCTATTTTCAATAGACAAACAATAGTTGTATGTATTTATGGCATACAATCTGTTGTTTGGATCATGTATAAAATATTCAGTGCTTAAATCAAGCTAATTAACATATCTATCATGCCATTTATCATTTTTTGTTGTGAAGCATTTATTCTGAGTGATATTGAACATACAATACATTATTACTAACTATAGATGTCATATTATGTGACTAATTTGATAATTAGCTTGCTAAACCACACAGTGAAATACATACACACAAATACATAGTTGGAATTATGTTTTTTGAACATTTGACATTTTCAGTATTCCACACTCTAATTCATGAAATGTTATATTAGTCCTAATATCTACTCATATTTTAATCTAAGGACATCATTTTGTAATTGGTCGCTAGAGAACTTGCATATATTAGATTTATATATAAACCTTCAGTTTTAATAGTAGTACAAGCAGTGACTTTAAACATTTATTGCATTCTTTTTCTCTTTAATGCAAACATTGTAATTGATTTTTCTTAAGGCCTTGGTAATATTTTATCGACACCTTTATTTTGACTCTTTAATTCACTCTCTCTCTCTCTTTGTGTGTGTGTGTGTGAGTGGATGTGTATGTGTGTGCTATATATGTAGGCTTGTGAGTGTAAGGTCGTATACATTTGTAGCCATATATTTGTAGGTGCATGTGTATGTTCAACACTGGGTCCACTGAGTATCCTATATCTTATTACATTTATTTTTCAACACAGGGTCTCTCTCTACTTGGAGCTTACCAGGCTTTTTGGCCAGAGAGCTGCAGCACCCTTCTCCCTTGTCTTCCCAAGTTCTAGAATTATAGACACAGGCAGCTGCTGTACTATGTATGTGAGTAGTGGGAAATCAAACTCAGATCTTTAGGCTTGCCCAGCATAGACTTTACTGACTGAGCCAACTCTTTAGTGCTGTTTTTGTTTGCTTGTTTCTTTTGTTTTTGTTTGTTGTTATTGCTGTTCCAGATGGAGTCTCTTTATGTAGCCCTAGACTGTGCTCATTTTCATGAGATGACGTGTCTTGAACTGGCTGAAACATGCCTTTGCTTCCTGAGTGGATTACAAGAAAGGAACCACCATGTTTAGCTGGAATTTTTAACTGTTTTGCTTTATATCATTAGTACTCATTTAGAGACATGAACAAGTCATAATTGTTTTTGCTCTTCATTTCATCTGGTGTGTGTGTGTGTGTGTGTGTGTGTGTGTGTGTGTGTGTGGTCTGTGCCCATGAAAGCACATGTGGAGAGGTCAACACTGAGTGTCTTTCTCTGTCATTCTCCATATTATTTTGGGGGACAACATATCTCACTGAACACAGTGAATTTTGCTTTAATGTCTCTACAGGAAGCCCCTGAGATCTGTGTGTCTCGACATTGCATGTAGTTTTCCAAAGTCAGGAACTCATGCTGTGCAAGCAATTTACCCACAGAGCCATCTCTCCAGCCTCTCTCTTTGCATTTTTAACCTCCTCTCTGTGTTTGTATGCGATACTACTTTCATTATGCATAAATTTATTACTGACTCATATTTAGACACTTCCTTCATTGGAAGGAAGTCCTTTGTGATAATCAGAGGCTGCCAATACTTTTTCATATTTTAAGAGTCAGCCTAAATAAAACTAAATGTACAAGCTGTGCAGACTCACTGAGTGCCCATTATGGATTCAGTGCCATGGCAGAGGTTAGAAATGGAGTATTGAACAATGAATCAATGAACTTTTAAACAGCAGGTGATGAGCCAAGACAATGGAAATGGACATGTAAGCAACATAATTGTAATAACTGTGATGGAAGATACAATAAACTACAAAAATGAGTAAAATGGAAGGTCTGGTTAGGAAAGATATTTCAGGAGACTTGACCCTAGGCTCAGCTCTGCTGCCCCAAAGAAGACAATGAAGAATTCGAGGCAGAGGGCAGAGCTTAGCTTCAGACTGGTTTCAGTATGGCTTATTTTGACAAAGTATATAAAAATGGTGATTGCAATGTGGTTTGCAATGAAAGTACCTCTAGTTTGTTGAGGTGGGAGATCAGAAAGGACCTCGCAGGTTTTCACAACGACTTTAGATTTACCTGCAATGTTTGAAAAGCTGTTAAAACTTTTAAATATGAGATTGACAGGAAGTTCATTTTATTTTTTAAAGATCACATTAACTGTTCCACAAAGTATAAACCAAAATAGCAAAGCAAGACTGAAATTTTAGAATAAATTACAAGTTAAGTAAGAGTCAATGCTGGTATCTTTGAATAGGTAGATGAAAATAGAAATAAAGATATTCGAGACAATTTTAAATCTACTTTGCAGCTATGGAATTTATGATATTATGATATCATGATTTTATGATTTTTAAGGTACAATATTTTTGCTTATGTTTTTGCTAGAGTCTATAAGAGTGAAACATATAGGTGTTAATTGTTGTTTGAGTCAAAATTGGGAAAAGATTTATAATAAGAGAGAATTTGGAGGAAATTCTAGCAGTCTCCTTTCAGGTACTTAAGCTTAGATGTGAGATGCTTAAATCAAGTGAATGTTTGGATTTAAGAGTTTGTATGTCAGTGCAGGATGCTGTACTTAGATTTCCAAGTTTCATCAGTATTAGGAGTTCTTAAGGTTCTGACAATGGATTAGATCACCTCAAAGGAAAACATTGCAGAAGAACAAAAAGGGCTGTTGCTGAGTCCTGAGGAATTTCATATCTAAATGATGGGTGTAGGAGGCAGACTCCCCAGGGAAAGCGAAAAGTAACAGGTTATGAAATCAAAGAATCAAACATTTCGGAAGAGAAAAGTCAAAGTTTCTCCTGTGCTAGGGCAGTAATCCCAACTGTCTGCAAACTCAAGACGGAGCCTCTGATTGGTTAATCATTCTAATCCTAATTCTCCAATATACGTAACAAGGTTTACCGTCATCTTGGCTTTCTCAAACATGTGTTCCAGTGATCTGGTTATCAGCCCTGCCGATGTAATTCAGATCATTAAGCTATTTTGAAGACGAAAAAGATTACTTTCAAGACTCTACTTTAGGATAAGTCAGCCATGAGAGTCTGAAGGCGGTAATAACCGACTAAAGCAATGCTTACCCTAAAACGTTTGGGGGAAGTAAGAAGAAAGGGCTTCCAGTTGCACGCTGTTGAAGTCAGCAGGGCCATCACTTTGGATTACACGAGGATAAAAAGGAAAAGTACATTTGTTTCAGATTTGTCCCCGCCATAGTTGACCATGATCAAATTAATTCTGATGATTATCTTTAGCTGACACAGACACTGCTGGAAGGCAGATTACGGGGACATTGTGAACATCTCCTAGAAGTCTTCTTATAGAGCCTCATCAGTGATGAGCGATGCCAAAGCTAAGGGGCAAAAACGTTCATTGTCAGTCAGAGCTCTAATTAAAAACTATGCTTTGTTTTTCAATCCACTTTTGGAAAGAATACAGGAGAAAAAGCAAGATGTAAATTTTACAATGCCTTGGCGATGTATCCAGTTCTCAGCTGAACAAAGAAGCTTATGCGCAGAAAATCTTGTCGGAGTAAACCATGTAAGACAAATAAGAACGCTTAATCCCAGTCGTCCGCCCTGCAACTGGGGCAGCTGATAAGACCTACTCAGTAATGAAGCAGAAAGTGAAAATGTAAAGATGCAGACCTCGCAACTAGAGACAAATGCCGTCTCCGTAAGGGAAAGGATGGCAAATGTGAAGTGATGATATTCGGAGCCATGTTCAAAGGTATTTTTGTAAATATGGCAAGATGCCAAGGGTTGGGGTGTTTTTTTCCCCCCAATATGAGAGGAAAAACGAAGAATGTAACTTACAGGGTCATATGTCATTTGTGCATGTTGTATCATATTAATGTACGCTCTCGATTCATCACCTTGGTGGAGGTTTTAGTGTGTATATAAGCATTAGAAAGTACGTTTACTAATGATAAATCGAAGGGGTACTGAAGCAATTTGGATTACAGCTCATTTTGGATTACAGTGTCCCTAACGAATGTGTTTATGTATTACAAAGGAGTAAATTGTTTAAAAAAAAAAAAAAAAAGAAAGAAAAAAGAAAAAACCCTGTTTGGGGCTGGTGACATTCTAAAAAGAGCAGAGACTGATCCTGCCTGAGACTAGCTTAAAGGGGAAAGAGAACATTAATGAGCAAAGATTCTAGGAAATGGGGAGTAAAAAAAAAAAAAAAAAAAAAGAAACGAATGAAGAAAATCGCAGTCTTTTCAACTGCAGGTCTAACCTTATTCAGTCAAATTTCATGTACATGACTTACCGTAACTACAGAAATAACATAAGAAATGATTAGTTAAGATTATGCTGGCAGTAAAGATACTAATATTTTACAATCAATACATTGAGCTCCAGTTTACATTTTATGCAGAGGTAAATTAGACTGCAATGTTGTTTATTCTTGTTTTATGCAAAGCTATTTTCATCACGGTCTTAAAAGTTGTTATTGGTTTCCCTCCTGCTTTCTATTTTATCACAATAAGGTAATTTTTAGCTTCCTTATTTTCAGAGAAAAACCGTATGGCACAGTAAACTTTAAATACAATGAGTTAACAAGGAGGAATTAAACAATTGTGTCCTAGGCTTTGGAAGGTCATATTAGAATAAGATTAAAGTCTCTCCCCTTCAGGTATTGTTCATTTGTAAACAAGTCTGGCTTGGGTTCTTACTGAACATTCTCCTGATTAGATTAATTTCCTATGAAATGCAAATACCGTTTCCTTTCTGACAAGCTAGTCAGATTCTGCCAGTTTGATGACTGTACAAGGAAAAATGCAGCATGGAAAGAAAACGATTCCGTAGCAAAGCGCAATAAGCATAAAATGAGATTTGTCTGAGATGGGGGAATCTGTATTGTCATTTAAAAGGGAATTTAAGAGTGAGGGAGATTTGTGGTTAGGTGTAAATAGTGAGCAGCAAACAGCTGGATGGAGAGAAAGATAAAGGAATAAGGGTCAGTCAGTCACCACTGGCTGCTGCCCTGGCCTGCCCATTCTAGAATGATGCCCCTGCCCAGGCTATGCATCAACTCACAGGGTAGTTTGACTTCTAGAGTCCCATTCCTGAGTGCACCAAACATCATGTCTTAGGTAAAGTGACCTAAGTTCCTAGCAAGTAGTGCTTCTTGGAAACGGTGCTTGTTTATGTTGCCTGCCTGGAAATGTTCTTTCCCTCTCAACAACAGTCTTTCCTCAGGGGGAAAAATTAATCAACACTCTCTGCCAAAAAACATTTCCATTCTTGCCAGGTAATATTTCCCGACTTTCTGACAGGATGAAACTTGGGATGTCTGGTCTAATCCAGATGTAATAACAGATATTTTGCTTTTTCTCAAATCTTATCTCATTCAAATTCAGTTTACTTAGAGTGGTTTCAAAGCTCTTGATGTTATGAGATGTACAGACCTCATTTTGCAACTCATCCTCGCCCACTCATTTTATGAGTGAATATCACTGGTGCTCATTTTCTTAAGGGAAGATGCCCGAGGTCTGAGCCCTCTCACACGTTATCCCAGTTCTCTTCACATTCAGATATGATACCCTTTTCCTTTAAAGTGGTTTCAAATGTCAACATGGGGTAGTTAAATGTTGAGAACTGAACTTTCATGTTTCATTAGTGTGTAGATGAATGCCAGCAAACCCAGTTGGAAAAATAGTCCTTTAAAAGCAAATCAGCTTTTCTCTTGCTGGTTATCATTAGAAATGGAATTTACATTTCCTTAGGAAAATAAAAAGAATTGGAAACAACCTGGAAATGTTGGGGGAGATGAGAATTTCCATAGTATTATCTGGAATTTGCACCTGCATGATAGAAATATTTTAAAGTTCGTGATTATTACTGATAAACTGAGTAATACCAATTACAAAGCTTTGATCTTAAAAAATGAGTTCTAACTTAACCACATTTGGTGCACTTCACTGAAGTGCCTGATCTGATATGACTTTCTTCATTTATTTTGTCACTTGTCATTTTATCCTATGGATACATTTGTACATTGAAATATTGCTCTTTATTTCTAAACTCTCTTGTCTGCCAAGTACAGTGCTGACTGAGTGACTATTCTCCCTGAAGGGACAATTTATAGAGTAAAATTTGTTCTAAGACTACAAGATAGCCTTTCATAATAGAAAAAAAAATCTCCCTATATTGTTTTTTTTTTCTGTAACTTTCCCTGCCTTCTCATTTGCTTCTTAAATGTTTGCAAAACTTATTCTTCTTTAGAAACATCACTGGTACCATCTTTTAGAAAGGGACTCTATACGGCCTAGGTCACAGCAATCAGCCAGGAAAGAATAGTATGATCTGCAAGAAGCTAATCTTTAACCCTTTCTACTGATATGGGGAGAAATGGATGCTGGGATGGAAAACCATCAGTAAGAAGTGGGCTGCAGAGATCACTCAGTTGCTAGAGTGCATGCTGTCCAAGCACAAAGACCAAATATGGACCCCAGTGCTCAAGTAAAAGCCAGGCTGTAGTAGCATGTGACTACCACAGCAGTGCTGGCTGCTAGATGCAGGCAGATCCCAGGGGCTTGCTGGGCAGCCTGACTATTTGAACTCTAGGTTCAGCAAAAGACTTTAAAGAAAAGAAAAGAAAAGAAAAGAAAAGAAAAGAAAAGGAAGAAGGAAAGAAAGAAAAAAAGGTGAAGTAATGGATGAAGACACTCTCTATTTACTACATGGGACCTGGACCTCTATCCATGTACGTATTGTATAAGTACATATATACAGGAATGCCACCCAGATATATGTGATACAACCACACCACGCACACACACACACACACACACACACACACACACACACACACACACACACTCAGAGTGAGAGGCCATGACATTAGAAAGCAGTCATAATTTCATATGTTGAATTATATGGAATTTTCACATAAAGCCCATTCCCTGGAATTTCATTGGAAGTAATCAAAGGGAAAGTGACAAAGATGAAGCTCTGGAGTTGAGAGTCAAAAGAGGAGGTATAGCAGCCATGATACTGAATTTTATACTTCAGTGAAACTTAGATCTAAGCATCTGGAATCTGAATAATGTGAACGTCTTAGAAACATTTCTATTGGGTTCTTCCATACATAGAACCTTATTCTTAAAACAGCATAAAATTAGCTTGAGGTTATATTTCACTGTGTTAGACAAAAATAGTGTTAGTTTCAAAGTTCCCTTTTTTCTTGAAATTTAAACTGATTTCAGGAATCAGTATTCATATAGAAGTTATCTATGGTACATGGATACATGTGTCACATAGAAATTGGACCTGTATCTAAGCAGCATTTTCACCCTAAAACACCATCTTTTAAAAATTTAATTGCTTTTGAGGAAAAAAAACTTTTGTGATTATGATATAATTATAATATTTCCCCTTCTCTTTCCTAGGTATAAATTCTACCATATATTCCTCTTTTTTTTTTTTCAAATTCTTGGTCTCCTCTTTTCATTAGCTGTTATTACACACACACACACACACACACACACACACACACACACACACACACTCCTCTACATATCTAAGTACATCTACTGAGTCTGTATAATATGTTTTATGTATATTTTTAGAGCTGACCATTTGATATTGGCTTGATATTGGGTAAGCACTGGGTGTGCTCTTCCATGGGCAAGAGTATTTCTCTGCTCTCTGCATGCTTTAGTTTCCTGTAGTTCTTTATGTAGGTTTGAGGCCTCAGGAGCTTTTACTCATCTGCATTAGAAAGTCTATTTGTGTGTGTGTGTGTGTGTGTGTGTGTGTGTGTGTGTGTGTGTGTCCTTGCTTGGCAGTCATGATGTTGAAATATTATGTGTGTGGCTTTTGAAATTCCAAAGAAACAGTTTCTCCACAATTTCTCTACTCTGGCTCTCACAATCTTTCTGCTCCCACTTCTACAATGAACCTCTGGTGTGAAAATTGTATTGTATATGTATCTGTTAGGTTTGAACTCCATAACCCTGCATTTTGAATGATTATGGTTTTCTGTTATGGTCCCAATGTGTTGTAAGTAAAAGTTTCTTTAATATGGGGGTAGGACAACACTAATCTGTCCATATGAAGACCAATGATTATGTTGTTCTTAGGGATTATGAACTAAATCATTACATTTGTAGATAAATGGATGGGACTAGAAGACATCATGTTGAGTAAGAGATTCCAAAAGGGAGATGTTACATAGAGGCTCTGAGCTCCAAATGTGCAGATGTTAGTGTCTATGCTGGGGTAACTGTGGAAAACAGGTACCATCGCCAGAGTGGGAGAGCACTAGAGAGGAGAACAATAAGGGTTCAAGTGAATTAATGGGTGAAATGGAAGAAATGGGAAAAATGGGAGGAGGTTCACATTAGGGAAGGGGTAGAAGAGAAATACAGAAGAAGTAGGTATGGGGATGGGGGAGAACAACGGTGAGGATGCCTGAAAAGCCACTAAGACTCATACTCGTAACTCTCTACCAAAAATACATATACTACAAATAAAATTAAATGAAAATTTCATGAGCTGCCTTCTTTTATGTTGTTCTTCAGGTAGAGAATCCCAAAACATTACAGGCTATTTTTATTATTCTTGGTTGCCTTCTAGAAGTGGAAGGTAAGGCCCTATTGCTGAAGGCACCGTGTACTACAAACACAGTTCCAGAGGTTCTTGATCTGGAACTGACCAGAAATCATCCACCCCGAGAACTAACTTTCACAGATCAGAGGATGCCGCGCAAACATCCGAAAGGAAAGAAGCAACCAAGAATTTTACCCAGCTATGGTAAACCACAACAACAAACAGCAGGGCATAACATTCCTAAGGGAGTGGTAGTGATACCTATCCCTTTGTTGTAATTTACAGCCCTCTAGTTGGTCTTAAGACCTGTTCAAGGGTGAAATTAGGGCTGGGACCATTAACCCAGGGCATGTGAACTCACGGACTTGGACGTGAGTCTTCAAGTCCCACTTTAAAGTACTGTTAATTATACGGGTGAACTAGTTCATGAATAATTATAAGCAAGGCTTTTCTTTATGACAGCTATCTAGAAACAGTCATGGTGGTCAGCCTACATCACTAGAATCTCTTTATTGGCTAGTACCTATTCTTCATGCCCTGTTTCTTCTCTTTGAGATTATCTTCGGCCATTGGAGTCACCTTTCAGACATCAAGGCAAATGTCATTACATAACACGTGCTCCACAAAGCTACATGTGTGCAGCATCAGACTGGGCACCTTCGAAGTTCATGCATCATTTGTATCTTACTTGATTGACTCAGGATTTTTCCTGGAAGAAATTCCTTAGCCTCCCTTCATGGCCTTATTCTCATGCTCTCCTGATTCTTTCCCTTGTGCTAGTTTTTATTCCTAATAAAACTGAAGTCAAAGAATTAATTGTTGTGAGAATGTCCTTGGAGAGATGTGAACAAACGCTCATTTGCCACCAGATGAGGCCTGAGAACGGACCAAACGAACAAGTGCTGAGGAGCTGAGCTTAGTGGACCACTGAGCTCATTCTGGTGGCTCCAAGGCAACTGCATCACTGAATATCTCACCCAGTATGGCTCATGACTTACTAAAACTGCAGCTGCCTTTAATGTGTGCGACTTATTGGGAAGTCTCTCTCCTCTACTCAGTGTATGTTGGTATAACCTTCGGAGGAAGCTTTGTGAATCTTCCATGATTCCAGGGCCTTCTTTTCTCTACTTCCTGAGCCTTACTTCGCCTTTCCCTTCCCTCCATGAGTGACTATTATATTTCAGAATTGTATTATACAACCATCCTAAACATGATAATTATTAACACTGAAAATATATTCGTGGGAACATAAATTCTGTGTCCTGGAAAACTTTGGTAGGTTAGGCAATATGATGATGTTTAGATGCATCAACCACTTTATTTTTAATTCTGCAATTATTCAACATGTTTTTTCTGGATTTTTTTTTAAGTAGATCACCACAATTATACTTTCATCAAATTGCTTTTTATTGCTAAAAATTGATATGTAACCTAATGTTTGGAGATGTACACCAAGGGGCTTAGAAATAGAGTTGCCCCTTAATTTTTAAAATTAAAACAGAACGAAGAACATTAGGGGTCTTGGCATTGTATACTTATCTTTGTATTTAGTAATCTCTTCACATTACAACAGTGTTGTTCTCTGCTTATTACTGCAAATTTAGTAGTATTTAATTAAAACCCGGAAATGAGCTTTCAATCCATTCCCCTGAATAGTGAGAGGAAGAAAGGCTCATCTTACCATTTGCATTATACTGGAAACTCTTAAACACTTAATCTCTCACACAGTGGTTCTGTGCTTTTAAGAGGATTACATTATTAATTGTTTAATTATTCATTATGCTGCATTTTGCAGTTCAGTACAAAAGCTTTTTCAAAATTAATTTAATGTTTTATCCTTCTTAGCCGTCATTCTTTGTAGCAGGCTCTCTGTTCTTCCATGATAGGATGTCTCACAAAGAATCAAGAGGATGCCTGTTGAAAGCTAAGCCTGGAGCTCCAGCAAACAGACCTTTTGCCAGAGCCATGACTAAACACACCCCAAGACAACTGAGTCTTTCTGTACTCCAGAGACTATTGCTAGCAATATGTCACCAGTGGGAGCAACATTAATCATAATTGTAGGAGTGACAGTCAGTTTCTTGACCGCACTGAGAGAGGCAGGGAGGTCAGCACTTCAAGCAACTCATCAGTCAGAGCAGCAAAACTATTGGGGAGATTTTCTGTCTGTTTTCACTGGCACTTTTATTTAATCCCATCATTTCCCCTGCAGTCTGGGCAGAAGTACAAAAGCTTCAGGCAGGCATAGTCTGCCCTTTTTCCTTTTTCTCTGTGCCAAAGTAACCTTGGCAATTGATTGCGTACTGAAAGGCTGCCACGCCCCATTTCTCCCACTTTCTTTCCTCTCTTCTTTTTTTTTTTTTTCCATGCTTTTTGTTGTTTTCTCTTTCTCCACATCGCTCTTGGAGTTCCTTCTGAAAGGATTGCTATAAGGAAGCCTGATGTTAGCAGATCTCGCCAATTCTGTGCTGATTATAGGGGATGTTCCTGACGCAGCCTTCCCAGCATGGCAATGCACATCTCCATCCAACAGTGGTCAGCCTGGATCTGCTTCTAGACAGCTGCAGCTGTTATTAAAGCTCACCTAGTTTAGGCATTTTGTTTCAGGCTTCCTAAAGGAATCTCCATAAAGAAAAATACTCAAGATAAAAATAATTCTAGGAAAAAAAAAGGATTCTAGGACTTGGCCTTGTACATGCGAGTGCACACTAAGAATTTTTAAAAGGTATTTAATTTCTTAAAAGAAAATTCTCATGTCCATTGTAATATATATGTATATATTATGTATGTATATATGTATATAATATATATATGTATATACATATATATTATGTATATATAAATGAATGAATTTATGAAAGGAAATTTAAATCATCCAGTGTGATGCTATCACACCAGGCACACAGTAGGGTACTGGTGAGCAAGACTCAGTAAATGCCACGATTCTGCATTTGTTGTTATACATTTCTGGAAGGTGGAAGACAGATAAGCAAATAATTCAAACAAAATAAGAGAAAAGGAGTGACAGACAAAATGAAAGAAACAGAAGCAAGGAGAGAGATAGGGGATAGTGCTATCTTGACTATTTTAGATGTAGTAAGTAAAGATGAACACACAAGAACATGTAATACAAGATGTATGTGTTTATGGGTAATTAATGGGAACTCTACAATGGTGAACATTCTAATTGGTCAGTAAAATTAAGAATCACACATATTTATTTAACCATTATTCCAAGGAGCTGTATGTATTTCAACAAAAACATTTAAGATTAAATTTCAGATTTTTCTTTCTTAAGAAAAGGGCAGGAAGCAAAAGTGGATCTCAGACTAATCTTCCAATGAATAGGGCATGTTTTCTTGAGATTCATTAATCTGTGTACATTATTTTTTTACAAGTGATTTAGACTACTGTGCAATGTCATGTTCTTTATTCCAGCCGAAAGAATATGTGTGTACTTAGGGGTTATGTGCCCGTGTTATTTAACAAGAGCATCTGTTAATTTTAGTTGACACTTCTTTCTCACTCTACAAAATTATTTAATTTTATAGTTCAGAAAGCTATTTCCTTCAAAAGAGATTTTCTAATTAGGCTCTTTCCCTTTTCACCCTCTTTGTCTGCTTCCCCCTCCACCCCCATCTCCTTCTGAAAGATAATATCAATGGGTTGCAAGATTAAGTTTTGAACATTAATTCTTATGATTTCTGTATAGCATAGAAACTTGAGGGTTCAATTAACAATACTGTTACAGAGACCTAAAATCTTACTCAATGTGAACTTTACATGTGAATGTATTGAAAGTATCACTGGAAAGTGGTGGCACATGCCTTTAATCCCAGCACTTGGGAGGCAGAGACAGGCGGATTTCTGAGTTCGAGGCCAGCCTGGTTTACAAAGTGAGTTCCAGGACAGCCAGGGCTACACAGAGAAACCCTGTCTCAAAAAACCAAAAAGAAAAGAAAAAGAAAAAGAAAATATTACATGTGTTTACATATAAAATGCCCTGACATAAAAGGGGTTTAATTTTGTCTATTGCTAGGTTGTAATCTAAGAATATTTTTTTACCACTTCATTGTTAATTAACGAAATGCTGTTGTACAAATTGTTAATAGAAAAACTCCATATTTAATTGTATGTGCTCTGATTTCACTCTTGGTGTCAGCTTTGTTTACCTTGTCTTCCAGGGCTTGCTCAAATGATTATAGTGGGAGCTCAGAAGTTCAGAGTATTTTTCAGTTAGAGTCTCTCTTCTCTCCACATTGTGACATGAAACCCTTAAAAGAACACCTCAGAAGGATTTCATTATTAACCAGAAAATAGGCTAGGAGGCTCTTTTAATAAGTGGAGAAGTTTCAACAGAGAATATAATAGTTCAAAAGACAGGGGTGCTGAGGGACATTTGGGAGGAGTTTTACCTAAACCCCATTCACCGCACTTCCCTTAAAAGATACCATTGTAAGGACTTCAGAATATTCTCTGTTATCATTTTATTTTTAAAATGGTTTAGCGTTATATCTGAAAGCAGAGCCCAGAACATGTAATGATTGGAAATTAATTTCCTATTGCTTCCCGTGCCTGTTCTTCCTAATGGATGAAGGAGATTTTCCATAGAAAGAATCTGTTTCTTTCCCTTTCTTTTCCTTTCCTTTCCTTTCCTTTCCTTTCCTTTCCTTTCCTTTCCTTTCCTTTCCTTTCCTTTCCTTTTCTTCTTTCCTTTCATCCCTCCCCTTTCCTCCTTCTCTAATTCTCTATCTCTCTCTCTGTGTCACTCTCTCAGTCTCTCTGTCTCTCTATCTCTGTGTCTGTCTGTCTGTCTCTGTCTCTGTCTCTGTCCCTGTCTCTGCCTCTGTCCCTGTCTCTCTCTCTCTCTCTCTCTCTCTCTCTCTCTCTCTCTCTCTCTCTCT